>VXBW01003242.1:440695-481564 GCA_013400375.1 Thinocorus orbignyianus | reverse complement strand
TTCCGGGGGGGACCGGCAGTCACCGGGGGGATCAGGTGCCGGGGACCGCCGCGGTAGCCCGGCGGGGGACGGTGCACGGTGGGGGGGACCCTGCCGGACCCAGAGACCGGCACAGATCCCTCGATCCGGAGTAGATACTGGGGGGGGAGTTTAAGTCTTTTTTCTTTTTCTTTCCCCCCCCCCTTATTTCTTCCGTGGGGCAAACCGGGGAGTTATTTCCTCGCTTCCCTCCGCTGCTCCCAGCACCTCGCTCTCTCCACGGTGGCTCCGGGCAGCGACAATTTCATTTCCCAGCGGCTGCAAAACAAAAAACTTTTTTCAAAGGAAATAAGCAGATCCACGCACCCACCCTCCCAGGGTTTGGTGTTTTGGTTTGAGTTTGGTGGTTTTTTTTCGTGGGTTTTTTTTTTTTTCTCTTTTTACCAAATACACAAACTAAGGCTTTTATTTTGCAATAAAAGTATCTGCAAAAAAAAACTCGCCAGGGTTTCTGTGCGCTCAAGAAACACTGAACAGCCAGTAATTTTATTTACTCCGAAGCTTTCATTTTTGCAATCGTGCAGTCCCCGTGTGAACTTTAGTTTTAAGCCGAACCAAAAATGCGCGATCCCCGCTCCGAAGACCGAATTGGTTTGGGGTTTTTTTTAAACGCACTTTGTTAAGTCGCCACTTAGCTTAATTTTGGACGAGGCTGAAGTTTGTCCAACATCCTCGCCCCTCCTTCGGGTCCTTCATCCCTAAAAGATTGCCGCCGTTGCCCCCCGGCTGCTTTCAGGTAGGAATCAAACGCCTGGATCTTACATGCGGTGTTGTGCTCTCTTTATTATTGCAGATAAAACAAAGGTAGAGAGGCGGTTTAAATTGTCAGCGTTATTCAACGAATGAGCTAAAATTACTCCACATGTGAATTGCGTAGCTTGGAAAGCCAGAAGAGGTGAAAGGAATTATCCCTGTTTTCGCTTTAGGTCCCTTAGAAAACTTTCTGGATCATCCAGCGATGCGATCGAGAAATCGCAGGATTTTCTTTCTTTTAACCAACAACCCCAGCTCTAGCCCAGGGAAGTCTGTAAATAGGTTGGAAGCATGGAAAATAATTCTTCACCTTCAGATCTAAATACATAAAAACCATCTGGTTGACCACAATGAAATCATTAGGAACTGTCTACTTAAAGAGTTGTATTGAATGCTTATCCTTCCACACAGGAAATGTGTATGGTAAGTGATTGTTGCAATAAATCCAAACAACTCTGGTCATCTTGGCGTTTGATGATCTTTCTGACTTGGGGGTTTAAGGAGGAGGAAAAAGTTGGGGGAGACGGGGGAGGGGAGAGGGGAAGGCGACTTAACGGGCTGTACGGACCNGACCGCTGGAACAACATCCCCCAAACCCCCCTACCCCGGGGTGAATCATTCCCAAGGAGGCAGGACCGGAGCGGCCCCGGTTGCACCCCTATCGCCGCTTCCCGGCACGGGCTGGTCGGGACCGGGGGGGGCCGTACCGGGCCGTCCCCGCACCCCGCCAAACACCTGTTTAATTTGCCGGCGGAGCGGCGGGGGCTCGGCGGCGTCGGTAGGCTCCATCCAGCCCGGGGCTCTCCCCCTTCTCATTTTATTTCTTTTTATTTGGGTTTATTTAACAGCCCCGGGGCGGGGGGGGAGAAAAATCACCAGCGGGAGGTAAAGGGGGCCGCCGGCGGGTTGTCAGTCCGGTTGCCATCCCGTTGCCGGAGGTGGCCGGTGCCGGTGCCCGGTACCGGGGCTCTCCCGGCGGAGCCGCGCTTCCCCCCGGGGCCACGCCGACCCGATTTGCCTTCGGATTTCGCCAAGTTGGGAACGGGGCCGGGGGGTGACGCGGCCGGTAAAACCCTGGGTAGGTCGTTGGGGTTTGGTTTTTGTTTTTTTTTTTCCCTTCTTTTTTTTTTCTTCCTTTTTTTTTTCCTTCTTTCCCTCTGTGTTTTTTTTTTTTTCTCTCTTGCCGAACCCCCCGGTGCTTCCTCCCTCCCGTCGCCCGCCGCCGCGGGGAGCACCCTTTGCGCCCGGGGGCCTTTTTTTACGCCCTCTTTTCCTTAAAAAAATATTATAATAATTGATTTTAATTTTTTTTTTAAATTCTATTTTATTTTTGCACGAAGTTTGCCGCAAAACAAAAGCGGGGCGAGGGGGCAGAGGCCGGGCTGCTCTCCCCGCCGGAGCCGCCCGAGGCCGGGGCCGGCGCTGGCGGCTCCGTCCGTTCCCGCCGCCGGTTCCTCCGCTCCCCGCTTGCCTATTTCTCTTTTTAAAAAATTTTTTGTTTTTTTCTTCCCCCCCTTAAACGGGTTTTCACAGCAGCTGCCCGGGTGTGCGGCTGCAGTTGGCATATTTCACGCGTTGGGACTAAAAAAAAAAAATTAACTGTTTTTCCTTTGTATCTTAATCCAGTGATGAGAGCTCTCCTTTGTTGGCTTTCGAGCTTGCATTTGTTTTATTTATTATAAGGAAATCCAGTTTGGTTCAAATATATAATCCATTTGAGCACTTAAATCCCCAAACAGCTGGCATTATTTTGTTTTATAATCTTTGGCTTTTCTGCGCAGAGCATATTTCTAAATTCCTACTTGACATTTATGGGGAAAAAAGTTTTTAATGTAAATGGATATTGAGATTTTTTCCTGGGTCTTTCCTAATTTACATGCATCATCAATTTTCCTGGATTTCCGATTGTTTTAATCTTTTTTTCCCCCCATAGCTCGTTAATTAATTTTTTTTTTCCCCCCAGAAAACTTTGTTTCTGGAGGGAGAAAAATGTTAATTTGCCCCATTATTTTAATCTCTGGCATTTGGAAATGGTTGAGAGACCACAAAAATGCAACCTGTTGTAGAAACCAGCGTGGTGTGTTTTATTTATTTTAATCGATAGCAGAGGTGATTTAGTACTAGGAACTCCGAGCAACATTTTAGTAGAAGATTTGCAGATCTGGTGGCTGCGTATGGGGCGTGCATGTGCTTGCATATGTGCATGTTTCTTTGCAGGCTGATTAGCAAGTGGGTTTTACGCTTGTAACCAGTGGTCACTGCTGTTTTCTCCACTTGCTGGGTGTTTGTGATGCCTGCTAAATCCTGCTCTGTTGTGGCTTCTACTTTTAGCAGACTTTTCTCTTAACTAATTCAGCGCAGGGCTACAACCTTCGTAAGCAGAGGAAGCAAAACTGAGCCAGAGATAACTGATTACAACTTGTTCCTTGGTGAGAGATTTTTTTTTTTTATGGTTCAGAGCTAAAGGCTGTTGATTCAATTTGTCTTGGCTGTGGCATGTTTAGCCTTGTTATTAGTAACATACCCGATTACACAGGTAATTTGTATACACCTTCTACACAGAGTAGCTCTAAAAACCGATAACTATCCATATAGGGAGCCATGGAAAAAAAAAATCAGAAAAAAATTAGAGTTTGTTTTCAGTCTGTCCGTCTAACCTTCATACTTGGTAGACAGTTTATGTAGCTTCCTAGATTGATCTCCACCCCCCCTCCCTCTACTCCTTGTTTAGTTAATTCAACAAAGACTTTTTGCAATCTGTTTGGAGTTTGTCTGATGCCGTGGAAAAGTAGCTGCTGATTTATTTGGTTGCTTTTCGATTTCTGTCTCTAGCCCGTCTTTTCTCCTCCTTTCAGCGGGGATGTCAGCTGTTATTACTTCCTATTGATCCCTTTGCAAAGTGAGAAGTGAACTAAAATTAATGTCAATTCCACTGCTTGGATCAATAGCTGGAGTTATTTTAATCTGGATTTGCGCGAGGTGCTAAATTAAAAAAAATCAGCATAGAGGCAGAAAAGTAGCAGTTCCTCACTCTGCCTGTGCCCACTGCCTTCCCGGCACCCAAATGTTCCCTCCAGCTGATTACCCTGCAATCCATATTTTTTTAATTAAGAAGGTCAGTTAGTTTTCTTATTTTTGGGTTCTGTATTTAAACCTATGACATTTTGACATTGGGAGTGTATTAACGATAGATTTTCATAATGACTGGTCCGCTGCAGTCTAATCTGTCCCTGTTGCTGGGGGTGGGGAGGTGCTGGGCGAGAAGGGAGCAAGGGAGAACGAAAAAGGAAGTGGGAGCTGAAAAAAAATTAAATTTGGCTGGCCCAGATATTGTAATGTGTTGATTTATTCCCAGCGTAATGAAGTTTGCAAACGAATAAATGGCCGTAGTGATTCACAGTATCCTACAGGAGTGTCAAGTGTTGCGGCCAGATTACTAATTTATGAAATACATTTAACGTAATGGGGTGATAGCAGAAGTAAAAATAGAAAAGGAGGCAGAGGTGGTTGCTTTTTTTTATTTATTTTTTTCTCCACCCCCTGGAAATCCGTGTTTTCCCATGATTGCTCAGTTTCGCTTCCATGTTAATGATTGTTTATTTCTGATAATGGTGGCTTATTTGCATGCATCTCTCTAGATACATAATCGTGTGTGTGTGCATATATATATATATATATATATGTATGTATATATATTTACATGGTTGCATAAGCCCCCAGCAACTCCAGATTTGCCAGTGGCTGCAGTTTCCTGACCTCCAGTTTTCCATCAGCCTTGCGTGAAGCAGTGGAGCGAGGGTGCCCAGGACTGCAGCACTGACCAGGATGCCCTTGGCATCCCTCACACTCCCTCTGCCCCTCGCTCTGAGTGGTGAGAACTCAACGGGAAAGTTATTTAAAATTTGGAAGAGAGCAAATCCGTTAATGCAAGATACATAATCTGGTAATTTAGCAATGATGTCTGTAAGGATGGGTGCCAAATGAGGAAGCGGAGAGATGATGTCCACTCATCTCCACAATTAATAACAGTCAGTGGAGCGGCTGGGTACAGGATGGGAGAGAGGAAATGTTATCACTGAACTGCATTAAAGCCAGAGACTGGATTTCATACACTTTGTTAACCTAGGCTCCCTCATTCATGGAGTACAAAAGGCACTCCATTAGGGAGACACTCTTTCACTAAGTTTTATTTGAGATGTTTGACCCTCTGGATTTAAGAGGCACAATTTGTAACAGCTTTTTATTATTATATGATTTTTCTGGCCCTTTGAGCTCCAGCGGCTAGTATATTGTTTCAAAGTTATAGTCCTTGTATTTTAAGCTGGGCTGTGGGGCCTGAATGGCAGGCGGCGGAAGCTTAAAAGAAAAGACACGAGATTGATTGGGGGGAGAAAATAACAACACAAAAAGCTGGAGAGAACTGGGGGAGATACAGAAAGGAGTGTTTTCCCTTCCTTCACCCTGGGAGGGGGTTGTGGCTGGCTGGGTGGCTGCAGCTAACCTAAGAGGCTCAGCGAGAGTCGAGGCAGAAATTTGGTTAACATTTTCCTCTAAATGTTAATGGCACATCCAGGGCAGTTTACAAATCTACTTAAGAGTGAGTGCATTAGGAACTAAAATTACTGAGCCATTCTCTCCTGTCCCCGACCCGAAAGGCAGACGCTTGCAGAGATCAGATGGCAGAAGCACCCATTATGATTTTAAATATTGTCAGAGACGCCAGGCGTTTTACTGGGAAAAGTCTCTTCTCCTTTGGCTGGCAGGGACCCCGTGTGCACGCGTGGGGGTTTGTGTATTGCACACACGCACCCATGCACAGTCACGTTCCCACATTCCAGCAGTGTGTGAACATATATATATGATGGTATCAAGTACTGTGTGTCCAAGTACTTAACCTACCGGTATATACTGTGAGAGTGAGAGAAAATATGTCTGTTGTGTATGTTTTAGGCACCGTGTGCAGTGTAACCACTTTACACTGGCTTATTTGGGTAACTATGTACAACAGATATTTGTATGTCAGTTCCACACACGTGCACCCCCAAGCAAAGAGCTGTGTGTGTATATGTGGGCTTTCTTAAGTTTATTGCAATTATATGTACGTGCCTCCTTTGCCATATAATTCCAATTACAATTTGGAGTTACTATCTTAATTTTAGACCCAGCCTTGTTTATTAGCGGGTTATTAAATCTGCATGTTATTATGTTTGGTTTGCCTTTCATTCATCTGCACTGGATGATACCCTTTAACCTGGAGGGCGAGAGCTGATTCCACTAGTGTGTGAAGTTGTCTATTGATTTTCTTGAATGAGAACAGTGGTGCGTCTCCGGCCGGTGGGTTGTAACACATGTGGCCACCCTGCTGGAGTGTCCCAGGGAGATGAGCACAGAAACCTAACCGGTTGTGTTTTTTTCTTTTCTTTTCTGTTTCCTTTCAGCGCTTGGAGGATGATGATGCTCCAGTAATTTCCCCCGCTCCGTTCCCAGGCATCGCTTTGCTTTCCTTCCAGGGAAGATCGTTCCGCTTGTGATCCTGCTGAGGAAAGAGACTCCGATGGACTTACACCGGGCAGCGTTCAAGATGGAGAACTCACCCTATCTCCCCAACCCGCTGGCCTCCCCGGCGCTGATGGTTCTCGCCTCCACAGCTGAAGCCAGCCGTGATGCTTCCATTCCCTGCCAGCAGCCGAGGCCTTTTGGGGTCCCCGTGTCAGCAGATAAGGACGTGCATATTCCCTTTACCAATGGCTCGTACACTTTTGCCTCCATGTATCACCGGCAAGGTGGGGTGCCGGGAGCGTTTGCAAACCGTGACTTTCCTCCATCCTTGCTTCACCTCCACCCCCAGTTTGCACCCCCCAACCTGGACTGTACCCCGATCAGTATGTTGAACCACAGCGGTGTTGGGGCTTTCCGCCCTTTTGCATCTACTGAAGACCGGGAGAGCTACCAGTCAGCCTTTACGCCGGCCAAGCGCCTGAAAAACTGCCATGACACTGACTCACCCCATCTGCGCTTCTCGGACGCTGATGGGAAGGAGTATGAGTTTGGCACGCAGCTCCCCTCCAGTTCCCCCGGTTCCCTCAAAGTTGATGATACGGGGAAGAAGATCTTTGCTGTTTCTGGCCTCATTTCTGACAGGGAGACCTCATCTAGTCCCGAAGACCGAAGTGACAGATGTAAGTACCTCTGTTGACTTGTTGGTTCTTCTTTGGTTGCGCCTGGTTGAGATACTCAACAGGTGATTGTCCCACAGCGCTGTGGTTCTTGCTGAGGGCAGAGGAAGACCAGTCTTTCCTGCCTGCCAAGCTCAGCCACGCAGTATTGCTTTTTCTCTTCTAAGTGAACATTGGCAGATTTTAAAGTGAGGTGCACTTGGAGGGAACTTGTCTTCCAGTGCACAGCTGGAGACACAAGGTTGACCATGGAGAAAGATGTCCGTGCCCCAGTGCGAGGCTATAAGTGCTGGTACATATATGTGTGTGAACAGGGATTATATGCGTATGAATGGGGATTCAGATGGAGCAAGTAGCCAGAAACTTTCCCAGAGCTTGCAGCAAACATGTATCCCCTGCTTCTTTGGGTATTTCTTTCTGACCTTTTCTTCATGCACACCTTTCTTAGAGCATCACCTTCAAGATTCATGCCTTGGGTTAGGACAAAAGTGTCTTTTCCTCTGGTTAACTTCAGAGTATTTCTGGCCACTGAGCTCCCTCTCTGAGACTTAAACCCGAATCCCTCCTTGCAGTTCAATAAGCTGTTGCACCATGTCCTTTCTCCAAATGTTCTTCTCCTTCAGTGCCTGTTGAGATGTGCCCTCTTGCAGATCAGTGGTTGGACTGAAGAAAACCAGTCTGTGTGCTCGTGGCTGTAACTCCCTGCTCCCCATCACCTTGTCCTTCGTGGTGTCACCTAGACAGAGGGACAGAGCTGTTCTCTGGGAAGGGCAGGCTTCCAGCTCTGCTGAGCTGGGAGGTGACCCATGCTGGGGAGTGTCTGGGGGCAGCAGAGCCTGGTACCCGAAGCAGAGTGCTAACTTATGATTAGAGTTCTCCTGTAAACCGAGACCTAAAGACCAAGGAATGAGTGGTTTTCTTTTCATGTGGGCTCCTTTGTTCTGTTGAATTTTCTTCCTAGAAAACAATTTCAAGACTGCTGTTGTTGTTGTTATTACTATTTTTTTTTTTTTGCAAAGAAAACCTGCTGCCCCGCTCCTTCCTCTCCCTTTCAGACATGATTTTTCTTCTCCCCTTTATGATGCCGAGGAGAGTAATAGAGACATTGTGGCTCTCTCTCCCCTGTCGGCGCTGCTTCCTCAGGCTGTCTCCTTGAATTAGGCACTGTGCTAACTTACCGGCGCTAAAAGGCATCTGCCTAAACCCAGCGTACCTTTTCAATAAAAGTCATCATAAAATCAACTTGCCTTGTAAATCCATCGCTCTTTGGTTTTGAAATATGCCGCAAGTGTGTCTTTTATGTCGGCATTTGCGAGGGTAGGACGATTCCCACCGAAGGCAGAAGCTGTGTATTCCTTGCGCTACGAATGCGATCTCTTATCTGTCTCCCCCCTCTCCTTCTGATCCACCCCTGGCTGTGCTACTTTTTGTGCCGTGAGCTCCTTTCATTGTTCAGCATCTCCTCACGCCCCTTCTGGGTCCATAAGGGAAGTGGCTGTAGGTGGGAACGTGCAGGGATGTGTATGTGTGTAAGCTGGTAATATAATTACCCGTGGGGGCGCGGGGGCAGGCAGGTGAGATGGCAAAGCTTAGAGACATCTTTGTCAATGCTCTTCCCCTTATCAGTATAACCTGGCTGGGGAAATGAAGCTCGCTTTGAAAGAGTACTCCAGGAGATAGCGGTGGAGGAGCGGGTCCGCCGGTTAAATGAATTTAGAGTACATCAGCTGCGATGGATCTTGCTAGCAAAATCCTGTCAGATACCCCATTTAAAGAAGTAAATCTTTTAAATGAATTAGACCACATGGAGCGCAGCTGCGGACGGACAGACAGACACATCCACGTCTGCGCCGTGCTTTGCCTTTGCCAACAGCATGTGCCGAGCGTGGTGGGTCCTCTCCTTCCCAGGAGCCGGCGGAGGTTGCGAGAGGCAGGCGGGGGGACAGCCAGCCCCCGCCAGCGCTGCCGCAGGGGACGTGCCGGGGAAAGGAAGCAGAATAAAAACTTTGCAGGCAGCTTGGAAAACTTGGGCAGAAGTGGAAGGTGTTTTGCTCTATTGTTTTTCTTACCCGTATTGTTAAGTAACTCTAAGACACTTGGCTGCAGGGTTGAGCCCAGCAAATGCGACATCCCCGATATTGCATCGACATTAAAATTCTTCTGTAACTACCAGGAGAGCGCACACTAAATATGTCTGTTGTCTCTGTATCATATTCCCATCACATATAGATACTGCACCATGGAAACTTCGCTCCATTAACGTGGCGAGTTTATTTGGTGTGTGCATACGCACGTGTGAGTGTGTTTGCCGGAGGCCGAGAGAGCAAGCAGCAGAGCTTTTTAGAGGATCCTAATGATCTTTGGTGTTGACCATTAGAAAAGAGAAACTTCCGCAAGGAGGACTTCAGGAGATCGCAGTTGGCAGATATAAACGTGATCCTGTTTTGCACTGACATTTGCATACATATATTTGGAGTTTCTGTATAAATGCATACTTTGGGGAGGGGGTTGTTACTGTCTCTTATTATTGGCACATGAGAAGTTTTGGGGATCCCTTGTGTAATTGTTAAATATAACCCTTTTCAAAACTACCAACTTAAGCTCCTGACGGAGAATCTGTTGCAGGTAGGTGGCTGTAGATTCTAAGCAAACATGTAATACGGCTTTTCTACAGCAGCAAGCAAAAACTAAAATTTTCTTAGATCGGCAGCACCTTTATGTCCCTAATGGCTGCTTTTAAGACTTGCAGAGCTCCATCCTTTAGCTGTATTTTTCAGATTCCTGAAAGGGTTTGTGTTACATGGAAGGTGAATTACTGTGAGTGCACTGCATATTCTTCTGTACCGCTGCACAAGAACCTTTTCTGAATAGCTCGTTAGAATGTTTGTTTTACCCCATAGTTTAAATGGTGATTGTTGTTTCGGGTTTTTTTTCTTTTTTTTTAATTAAAAAGAAAAAGAGGAATTCAATGTACTGAGTTTTAATTTTTCTGAAAAATAGATTAACGCTTGAGATACTTTGCAGCAAAGTGAGAAACCACAGCCAGGCATTTTCATCTCAAGGAGTGTTTGGAAGTTGCTCTATTTGGTCCTCTGCATCATGGGAGCAAAGTTTCATCCTCTTTTCACCAGTGGAGGAAATTTGCAGAATTCAGTATATTATTCAGGATGTGTGCTAGTGTAACCCAGATTATCACCTGACCCTCTAAGATACACATTTGTGAGGCAGAGAAGTCTTTTGGGTGAACCTTCCCTTACTTTTAAAACAGGGTGTTCCCTGCCAGTGGTACCCACACTGTGCATCCCGGGAAGGGAGAGCATCTCCTGGGGGATGCATTTGGGTGGGATTGTGCTCCCTGTTACTCAGCAAATTGGGCTGAGATGTCTGCATTTGGGTAAGTCGCCTCTTGCTGGAAAATGCAGGTACTCAGGGCATCTGGAGCAATGGAGCGTACAGGGAGCACGCAGAAAAATGGAGCCTTTCCAGGGAGAAGCAGATGTAATGTGTACTGGATGAGGCCGTTCTCCTAGATGCTTACTGAGAAAAATAATGCCATTTGTTAGAGTTTAGGGGCTTCTTGTAAAGCATGTGTTAAAGACACCGGGAGATATATTTTATAGGTTTCCTTTAATAAGCGTACAATAGTTGAGATTCCTAGGAGGAGTGGAAATAAATGACATGTTCCTTTCTGCAAAAGAGATCTATAGCCCTGTTTTAAAATCAGGGGGAAAAAAAATATCCCTGGTTTTATTCTTTGCTTCTAATAAAATCTGTCCCAGGGGCCTTCCGTATCCATTCACCATGGCATTGCCTGCCCATGAAGTGACAGGTCAAGGTCCATGCCAGAGCTAGTATCTCTTGGTAAAGATCTGGACCTTGTCAGAGTGGACACCTCTGCCGTCCCTGCGAGGCTGTCCATGTCCCCAACCTTCCTTGGACCACAGAAGATGGTTTCCAGTTGCTGCTTAGTCTTCATCATGTATTGTCTATGACTTCTCATGGAGCGCAGCCTCACGTGTCAAGGTGACCTTCTGCATGCTGGACACTGGCTCTCCCAGCCTCCGTTTCCCTGCTGCTGCTGCTGGTTCTCACCCAGCTCCTGGTAATGGGGACAAGTGATGGAGTTGGTGAGCAGGCTGCAGCCCTCACTCATCACTTGGGACCGTTGGGTGAAGTGGGGGTGGTTTTATTAATGTTATTTTGTTTATTATTTTTTATCATCATCATTAACCTTGGTTATCCGGATGTAGTCAGTTTGTTCTGCAACCAGTTTATCCTCTGCAAGAGAGATTGTGCACCGTGTTAGTGAGCTCTTTGTTCCACTTCAGGGTTTGAAAGAACATCTCTAGCATGGAGTTAGTTTTCCTTTTGAAACAACTGGTTCCTTATTGATGAAATGTAAATGGCACTTCAGGTGATGGACATCAGGGCTATGATGGCCACAGCCTGAATTCGTGAATAACGTAGTACTTCAGAAATCAGACCAAGGACTGTCTTTGTAGTCACCCACCCTCTCGGATGTGTGTGTTGGGCTTTGTGTTTATGGGCTGGGACCTATGTAGAGAGCTGTGTGTGTACACATGTGTGTGTGCTGGGGGGAAGAAGGTTTATCTTCTTACATTCTGTGGCAGAACAATGGGTTGGAGGGGGAACACACATGTGGACACATCCATCCTCATACTCACCACTTTTCCTGCTGGGATGCATCACTTCCGAGGCTGGTAAAATTTGGGGTCTAATGTGAAGTGATGCTTTGCTGCTAATAATAATCAGCCGTGACCATGGGAAATTGCAAGCTTAACATTGCTTACGAAATAATGAAATAAATCAAGTGGAACGCTCGCTTTCCATCGTGTAGTGCTCTGTGTGATGTAGGAGGAGGGAAGGAGCAACAGTGGATTTTCTGGAGGGGTGGGCAGGCAGATGGGCAGTAGCAGAGATGAGGGCCACGTGTCCATCCCAATCTGACTACCAAAACCACACCGTCCTCCTGGAGAGAGGAGCGTTGTGTGGAGGTCTCGGAGTATGCAACAACCACCTCTTTTTCTGCTTTTCTGGCAACTACCTTCCCGCTCCCTCTGCAAACTGTTGCCGAGACTCCTTTCCATGCTGTTCGGCTTTAATTGTCTTGTCGGGATAAAGAAATGTTTGAACAGTTAAAGTGGGGAAGGGCTGGATGGGAGCAGCCCCTGCCGGCTGCGGGGCCATCTGGCCTGCCTTGGATCTGCTGGTCTCCAGTTTATATTTCTCTTTCTGTTATTTGGGGCTATCTGGCGCACTCGGAATACCTAATCACCATGGTGAGAGGAGGGATGGGGCCGCCCCTCCGGCCTCCCCTTCCCATCAATTGTCATGCAGAGCCCGGCCGGGTGACTGGTCTCCTCGCAGCCCTCATTTGCTGTCCTCACCCAGCTTCTCGGCAGAAGGATGGCTTTTAATTGATCGTTTGAGGGGGAGGGCTGGGGCTGTTTTCTCCTCCAAAATGTTCCCCCGCGCAGCCGCTGCCATCCGGCCAGCTTTTCACGTCGTCGCAGCCATGCCAGTGGTGGGCTCATGCTTTTTTCCTTCCCTTTTGGGCTCCCCGGGAGTTGGTGTCGGGGTTCAGAACCACCGTCCTGGGAGCACCTAAATCACAGAATCATTGAACCATTTATCCATCTCCCCCTGAAGGGGTGGGCACGGGCGCAGTAAACATTTATCGCTCCTCTTTTGCCCTGTGTGTCTGAATGCTGGCGTGAGTGTATTTATTGTACATTCGCAGGGCAAGCTCCTCGCCTCGCTCAGTATTTCCCATCAAAACCATGCTCCCCCCAAAAAAACCCCTCTCGCCAAGCCCTGCTTTTTGAGAAGGATTTAATCACATTAAATCTTCAGCCCCATCGATCAGGCTCGCCTGCTGTCACAAAACTACGGCAGGAGAAGTGAAGGCAGACACGGTGGCTGCTGTGCTGGGTCGGGGTCCGGGAATCTCGACCTTGGGCATGGCTCAGAGTGGCAATTTCCCAATCCCTAGTGGGAATACAGCCATACCTCCCTCGCAGCAGTGTGTGCCACTTTGATATCTTCTGACAGAAGACAGTAGGCAAGGGCAAAGTATTAGTATTATTAATATAGTACAGTTAGTAGAATATTATGAACTATTATAAATCATTACTGCTAAACTACGGTTATTAAAGGAAATGACCAAAGTGCACTTTGCGAGCCAGGATCTCTGACAGTTAAAACATTGTTTTATTATTTTACTTGCTAACTTGCAAAATTCAAGAGTTAGCAACAGTTTCCTGGTTGATTGGTGGCGATTGCGTAAGGAATTGGGTGAAGAGTGGAGGAACAGGCATACGTTTCAGGAGGCAGAGAATAAGCATTAGTGCCTCCGTGATTATTTTATTTTTTTCCACATTTTCTTTGATAATTTGAAGGTCTCGAAGGAAAGAGCCATGCTCAGGCATGGGCCTCATCCTGCTCTGTGGGAGTGAAAGTGTTCAAGGCAGTGAGGTCTTCGTTTCTGGAATTCCTCTGTGGAAAAAAATAAAAGTGAAGGTGTTTGTGAATTGTTGCTGGTTGTTATTTGTTTGATAGCATTTAGACCAGTCCCATTAAATGCTAGCAGCAGATTCATTTTTCCCTCTTTGTTTGCCTTCCAAGGAGTAGAAAACAGACATAATTATATTTTACATGAGACTGTAAGATTTCCTTTCATCTCCTTTTCTGGCTAATATCTGCAGCTATAAAATAAATTCCATTTGTGCATACATGGTGTTAGACTGAGGTAAATAACTGTCATCTGAAATCTGCCTAACCTTAATCTGCATCAGGAGCACTATAGAGAGCTGTACCCATTTGTATAATATTAAGCTTTATTTTTATTATGGATTTCTAATGCAAATTCATAGCGGGGGCAAAGTTGTTTTCTTTTAATACCATATTCCAAGAAAAGCAGCCATTGAAAGCAAATTGTGGCAATTTTTATCTTGTGGTTCATGTCACTGGTGGTCTTTGATCATGTCAGTTTGCTTGACGGCCTATGAATTTTCCACCTCTCTTCTTCAGGATGGAATAGTAGATTTGGGGACTGCTGAAGACATTTTTCAGCTATGCAAACCATTGAGATTCTTCAGGAATAATGGATTTCTATTTGGGAAATTTAATGCACAATCAGATTCCTATACAGCACCCTCTGAAAAACGGCATATGTGGTTTTTTGTAGGTCTACACGTGTATATGTGTCTTTCTCCCCTTTCAAGGAACCTCACTGTTTGCCTGCTTGACTCTGCTGGCCTGAGCGATCCCTGTATATACAAACACACAGGTTATGGATATTCAGGGCAAATTAATTGCCCTGAATTCAGTTTTCATTACGTCTTAGTGATGAAGTATTTTCCTGTTGCTACTAGGGTATTTGTTGGCCATCCTTCTCTGGGACCCAGCCCTCAAGTCAGTGAAGGCTCTGACTGAATCACAGAATCATAGAATGGTTAGAGTTTGAAAGGACCTTAAAGATCATCAAGTTCCAATCCCTCTGTCATGGGCAGGGACACCTCCCACCAGAGCAGGTTGCTCAAAGCCCCATCCAGCCTGGCCTTGAACACCTCCAGGGGTGGGGCATTCACACCTTCTCTGGGCAACCTGTTCCAGTGTCTCACCACCCTTACAGTGAAGAAGTACTGTGTTTTTTTGGTACTGTCTATGCCTGTCTTCTCTTTCTTTGTCTTGCCTTTTTGAAACGTGGATGGTGGTTGTGATAAGCTGAGCGCTCCTCGTTAGCCATCACGTTCTCCCCTCCTTCGACCATTTGCTGGTGTCTTGGATTGCAATAGTACCTGGAGGAACAGAAGAAGAGAAAAAGCAATGTTGGGAAGGAGCGGGGCAAAGCGAGATTTATTGTCTTAAATGTGGATAACATGGGGAAAGAATTCTGGTGACATTGAAACTGCTTGTTTAGTTCAGGTGTGGGCACTTCCAGCATATTTTTCCTCACGTGGGACATATTGTTTCCAATCCGTATTGTTTTAAAACCTTCCTTTTTTGGTAGCTTAAGGCTGAGATCTGCTTTCTCACCAAATTGCAGAGCAAGAATGTGCTTTGTACTTTTTCTTGTGAATACCAGGGCTGTCCTGCAGTGGGAAAAGGAAGGCACTAAGTGTCTCTGGAAACCCCTAAAAGGAAGACCTGGAAACAGTGTCTTTGCTTTCCCTCGGCAGCAGGGATTCTTAGCAACTGGTTCTCACCGGAGTAACAATATCAGGTTTTTAATTTGGAAAGACACAAGAGCTTTGATGCCTGAGTGGTTTTGCTGGCACAGCACTGTGGCCTTGCCTGGGCTCTGCACATGGGCGATGCCACAGCCCCGAGCAGGGTGAGGGTGGTGGGACACAATCAGGGGGCAGATAATGGGATCACTGGCAGGGCTGGTTTCCCGGTTCCCCGAGGCCAGGCTATATTCCTTGGAAAGAAGGTGGAGCACTTTGCTGCTCGGGTATGAAAACTAAAACAGAAAGCACTGTTTGGTAGGCGAGCAGCACGCCACCAGGGGTGAAGGTTCACCAAATGCAGTAGGTTTTGTAAACAGAAGGAAAAGTAAAACTCGGGGAACTGTGCTAGTGGACCCATTTCTTTCTAATGGGATTTTTTGCACTTAGTTTCAAATTAAGTTTTTTTTTTTAATTAAAAATGACTGAATTTTTTCATCTAATTTTGATGCTGCACTTTAAGAAATGACTTGCAAAGCCATTTGGTATGGGAGATTGTCCTGTGACACCCCTCACTATAAGGAGGCGCAGGATAATAATCCCTCATCACAGAGAGCTGGCTTTGGCAGTTGTGCCAGGATGGGAAAAGACCTGGTACCAAATTACAGCTCAACCTTCTCCTCCAACCTTGCTTCCAACAGTGAAGATGTCTTTAGGACTTCTCTGTCCCTGTCCTCTTTGCAGGGAGACTCTTGCTGCACTGAAGGTGATGGGAGGGCATTTATGAGCGACGGGGGAGGAGGGCTCATGGGGACGAATGGCATCCTGGGTGCTGCACCTCGGTCTGGGTGAGCCAAAGCCTTATCAGGGTGGCCTGGCCGTGCCGTAGCAGAGCCACCCTGCGCCCAGACCGACCTTTGGCCTGTGCAAGCCGGAGGGAACCTTGTCTCCTGGTTGCCGTTTGCAGTGTGGATGATCCAGCGAGGTCCTGGTGACTGTGGATGGGTGGAAGGTGCCATCTCAGGTGTTGAGTATCAGCACAGGTCAGAGGCATCAGTGCAAAACACTGCAGCACCATTGAGGGGGCTGCAGAAGACCGCTTCCTTCTCTTGTTTATTCTCCTCCTTGCAAACTGGTTTCACTTCCTGTTACCAGTGCTGTAGATTGGAGGTGAGCCTCCAGCAAAGTCCTTAGCCAGCATGAGAGCTTCTCCCTCCTGAGATCCTTGTCTTCAGCCTCCCCAAGAAGGCAGTTTGACCACTGGCCTTATTTCTGCCAGGGAGATGAAGGAACAATCAGTGACCTGGGTAACCCCATGCACAGCACAAACAGAGGTCCTTAATGGCCACAATCAAAAAGTTGCCAGCCTGAGTGGGTTCATACAGGAGGAGTGGCCCCTTACACAGGAGAAGGGGAGAATGAGTGGCTGAACTCTTATAACCCTGCTTCTTCACCCTCAGTTTTGCCCTTTGCTTGGTGCACAGCCCCGTACAGGTCTGCTGGCATTGCTCCTGCTGTCTCTCCTCCTGGTGCCTGGTTGCTACCATCTGCGCTGCTTCCTCTTTTCCACCCACTTCGGCTCATGCACAAAAACGTTGCTCTCAAAGAGCTGTTCTGCTTGCAGGAGAGTCATGGCCATCGGCAGCTCAGGGCTCTGGGCTGATGTGTTCAGGGAAGCTGTGTTGAAGGCGCCTGGAGATTCACTAGTGAGAGAAGCAGGGAGTCTGCAGACCAGAAATTAAATCTCAGCAAGAGGTCTTTGAGAGAGTGTGAAGAAGAAAAGTGCTACAAGTTATTTCTGTCTTAATTTGGCCAATGTGTTGTGTCCAGTCGTGGGCTGGGTCCAGGACTGAAATAAGTATGATGATATTTGGATCGGGACTGGGATATACTGGAAAAAGTAAGCTGTGAAAGTTTGCAGATCTCTGTCTCCATTAGCCAGAAGTAATGTTCCCACCATCTCATTATTTTCCCTCTTAAAATGAAAACAACACGTTAGCTGTGGAAACGGGAGGATTGTGTTAGAGCAAGGCAGAGCTGGACAGAGAGAACTTGAATTGGCCTCACTTGTGTGTAGCTCAGATGCCGTGGGTGTTGTAGCCTGGGGAAGCTGTGTATGGTGTGGTCCAGATCAGGGCCCCAGGTTTTACGGCACATCTCAGGGAAGAAGGGGCCTTAAAAAACAAAAACAACAAGAAAAACTTCACCTTTGGTCATCTCTTCAGGAACACTGCAAGGACCCAAGCCTGCTCGCGAGCATCTCCCACCCCAGTGAGAGGGCACACCCCGACATGGGTTGTTAGCAGCATCTGGGCAAAGAAGAAAAGGAAATCCCCGGGTGATGTGATGGATTTTGCAGACCCTGGGAGGAGAAGGCAGTTAGACACCACTTGCTGATAGTCCCTCTGCTATGTACTCAGGTGGCTTCACTGGCGTTCGTGTGATCCAGGACCCATATTTTTTACAGCTGAGGAAATGTGTCATGAACTCATCACATACCGATTACTTCACTTTTGTTGCCCATTTCTAGCCTGACTGGTGTGGGGGTGTTGAAGATGAAGGGCATGTTTATTGGCAGAGCTGAGGGTGCGTCCTCCTTGCTGCCACTCAGAGCAGGAACAGGGAAGGGCTGCCTGGGCAAAATCCTTAGCGTAGGTTTTGCTTGTCCTGTGGACTCTATTGACCTTGGACAAGCAGAGTCATTTCTCATTGTCTGTCTTTAAAGCAGGGGTTATGATAGTCTCATAGCACAGCTGTGTGCCGAGGGTGGTTTTGTTCATGTTTCGGATGGGCTCAGGTCCGGGGGCAGTGGTTATAACCCTGGTACCTGGATGGTTACACCAGAATTGAAAAGGCTGCAGTGGGGGGAGGGATGGAGGCTTGTTAAATAACAGTTATTATTGGATTTTATTCCTAAGAAAAAGTTGCCAATTTTTTGAGTGTGTGTGCAAAACTTGGATGAACAGCTGAAAACAGTGGCTAGGAACTGTAGAGAGAAAAACAGGGGGAAAAATTTGGAGTAAGGTAGATAAAAGTGAGAGATAAAAGAAATAATGCAGGGAAGGATGAGTAATCGACATTCTTGGAGTCGAAGCGCAGGCTCTGGCTTCCTTCCTGAGCAGTAAAATAAAATTAAAAAAAAAAAAGTCTTTAGAACAACAAAACTCTGGACGCGCTGGTTTCCTTCCTGACAGGCCCAGCCTCGTGGTGTTTCGATGAGTCCTCATTGGCAACCAAGGCTGATCTAAAGGCCAAAGGCAGAAAGATTGGGGGGGAAGGGAGAGGGATTTAACTCTTCGAGCTCTGCTGTAAACCCAGAGATCTTCTGCTTTGTGTGGGTTCCTTTTGCCATAGATGGAACACGAACAGTGTTCATCACAGCTCAGAGGTCTGAGAGGTGGTGGGTACATCCATCCAGGTGCTTGATCACAGCCAGAGTTAATGTTAAAAACCAAAAGTAAGGATTTTTACTCCTTGTGGATAAAATTCCTTGGACTTGGCATGGTACTGCATGAATCAACATCGGGAATGAGCAATGTGGGAATGAGCTGGCATCTCTGAGCAGGAAGCCCTGACACACCGCCGTTTCTGTCTCAGGGATGCTCATTTTACTTGTAGCATCCAGTTCGTAGTACAGTGCTGCTCCAGTGTCTTTCGTCAGCACAAGTCCCAGCTGGGAAGGAGCTGCTGGGTGGAGGAGAACCCATTGTGCCCCAGAAAGCTGCGGGCAGCTTGCAGGGAGCTGGGAGCGCTGGAGGGGAGGCTGTGTCTGTGCTAGACAGGTTGAATGTCTTGGGCAAAGCTTGTTTTGCAACTAACTCTCTGAGGCTCGCCGCTCTCCACAGGGTTCCCCTCTCTGAAAGGTCGAAGCTACTTCTTAATTCTCAGCAGCTGACAAAATATTTATTTTCAGGTACTTAAAATATTATAATTTGAAGTGGAGTCCAGGGCCCTGGCTGGAGCTGAGCTTTTGTACTAACAGCTTCAGTGAAATGCCTTTTTCCTCCTACAACTTGCCAACAAATGCTTGGAAAATAATTGTGGGACAGTCATCCCTTTAGTGAGCAGATCAAGAAGATTTGAGACTTGCCAGAGACTTTCAAAGGACAGGCCAAAGGTTCAAGTTGTTGCCAGTTCTATTTGTCTTAGCCTTTATACTTACTTTTGTGTCATTAATTTCATCAAATGCCTGTGGGTAAAAGGCACCCAGCAGGCTGCTGCTTTTGCTGAGCTCTCTGGGTGTACTTGGACACCTCTTGGGAAATAAGCCCACCTTTTTGTCTAGGGAGAGAGATTAATCCCACAGCAGCCAGAGCAGAAAGAGGCTTAACCACCGGCATGCTTGGGATAACCTGACATGGAGACAGCCACCCTGGGGGAGCAGTACCCATGGTGTCCTTCCTGCAGCTGTATTTAAGCAGGTTTTGCCAGGAAGACGCACATTTGAATGATGCTCCCTTAGTGGTACCGTACTTCTAGGTCCTATAGAGACCTGCAGAAATAAGGTGCCACACTTGGATACTGTGGAATTCACTGAAATGAGGGCTCAGCCAGAAGTGAGCAGAGGCTGGGCACAGGGGAGCCCAGCACCCCAGGTCCTGTTCCTGGCCCTCAGGACAATCGTGTATTTTTGGGGATTCTGTTCATTGTGCTGAATTTGGTGGGCAGGGCATCTCTGTTGAGCTCTTGGTGAGGGCTGACCTCACTGGAGTAACAACTCTGTTGGCACTGTCCTCTCCTGGGGGGCCCTGCAGCAAAAAAAGCAGGCAGGAGGCTGTTCTCTCGGCAGGATCCCTGCAGGCAGAGCTTCCCTGCCCTTCTCTTCTGGTGCCCTTGTGCCGCAAACCTCTTTTCTCGGTGCTGCCATCGATGCCTGCATCCTGACAGCTGCTTTCCTACCCTTTCTGCCCCAGTGCAGCCGGCCAAGCACGTTAATTTTTCGGCAGAAGTGTTGTAATAATTAGGCAGCTCGTCGGAGGGTTTAGCAGTACTTAACCAGATGTGAAAAGACTCGTCCCATGGTCCCTGCTCTCTCACTGGGCTCCAGCCAGCTGCCTTTTCCCGCCTGCTCAGGTTGCCTAGAAAGGGCTGTAGGAGATCTCCCTGCTGCCCTGGCTCCTCTTGCCTCTCTTCTTATGCTAAACACTCATTTGTAAAGGAGAAGGAGGGAGGGTGGAAATCCTTGGGCTGTTGGGGAGAAGAGCAGCAGAGAATTAAAAGCAGACACCTGCAGCGCTCAGCCTGGAGACCTCCACCATTAACTCTTCCCAGGGCAGCATCCCCCAGGCTTGTGGCCCGTCTCTGGGTGCCTGGTAGGGCTGCGTGGTGGGATGCAAGGGCTGGAGTGGGTGGTGGTGCTATCCAGGGCTCTTGACAAGTCCTCATTGTGTATACATATGTATAATCTCCATCAAGATATATATTTATATAGATAAGAAGTTTATGTATATATATAAAAATATCTCCATCTCCTTTCCCTCAGTTTCCCTCCCTGTGCGGATGATGCTGTTGTTTCCCTGTCCACTGTGCTCTACAAGCATTTATACACAAGGCAGTATTATTATCACTAACATAGTTATAAACGAGGTTGTAGTAAACTGTATTGTCTGTCTAATCCATATTAATGGGAGAAGCTGTTGGAGACAGGATATTGGCCTGGATGGCCCTTGGACTGAGTCATTCTGACAATTCCTACATTCCTATGGTAAAGTTTTATAAATACACACTGGTACTGTATATTATGTTTAAAAAAAATCTATATACAGCCTATAGGTTTATGGTTATAGAGAGAAAAGATGTTTTAAATCAGCAAGACCAAGGGAGCAGACAAGATATAAAAATGACACTGTATTATGCTAGAACTTATTGAAAATCCCAACTCATCTTTTTTTTTTTTTTTTTTGTATAAATGGTAAATTCTTTTCTACGTTCTGAATTTGTTTCTTAATGTGTGTCACGTACCAGAATAGTAGCATGGACACAGTTGCAAATACGGTATGTGTTTTATTGTGAGTATTATACTGCATAGCAGAGTGAGGGTGTTGAATATTGCAGTCAGTTATATACAGCTGTAAATGGGAGCTTCCTGCTGTTCTGTATACAGCGAGCTGCATATTTATTAGTAAATACCAGCCTAGGTAAAATAAAAATAAAACAGGAAGCCGTATTAAAGACTTCAAGGTTTAAAACTAGTTTGCACGAAGCTCCTGGGATCCCACTGCAGGGAACAGACCTGCATTTTCTGGCATTAAGTCTTTTCCATCCAATTTTTCTAGTTCTGTGAATTTGAAAGCCTCTGTTGAACTCCCCCGCTCATCAGTTTGTGGAATAATTCATCTGTGTTTCAAAGCAGAATAAAGATTGGGTTTGGGGCTGGAGAAATTGTGAACTGGCTCCTTCTCTGGTGTAGCTCAGTTGAACATAACGGAGTCACTCACTCTGATGGGTGAAATACCAAGGACCTGTGGTTTAGGACAGCACACGAGGCAGCATGCATCACACACGTGTGTGCAAGTAACGTTTGGAGCCGTGGTCAGTCGGTGCCTGTGGCAGGGAGGCCGGATTGTGGGCAGAAAGCAAACCCCATGTTTTCTGGGTTTCCCAACTGATGGACACCTCTCTGGAGACAGGCATCAGGGCAGAGCGTGGACTCCAAAATGAGCAATGGCTTCTGAAATACCCGAGTGTTTAACCTAGAGGGAGCTCTCTTACATGAAGAATGAGACTTGGCACAGCCTGCCTGAACAGCTTTTATCGCCTGTATCTTTAGCAAACTTCTACCTCCCACATCCTCGGCTTGTGCTTCTGGGTACCACATTTCCCTGGGCTGGTGTATGGAGAGTTGGAGAAGTCCTATGGGCCACTTCTGCGGTCCTGGACATGCAGGGTGCAGAATAGGAGCCTCGCTTGGTTTCCCGAGGTTACTCCTTCTGGAAGTTGATGTAGATTTCTTCTAGTGGTAGCATTTCTTCTCTTTCTGCTGCTCCTGGTAGTGCTGTCACGCCTTGCAGATAAGTCACGGCTATTGGGGTGCCAGGCACCTACTCCCTGCTCTGCTGGGAGGAGGAAGGGCTCCTTGGTGGTTAAGAGTTGTCTTTTGGCTGCTGAGGGTGCTGTTAGTAGGCTGATTCACTAAGGAGATATTTAGGTGCTGGTCCAGGGTGGCTCAGTTCCTCCTTTTGTCTCTCCTTAAATGGCTTCATATCCTTTCGTCCTTCTTGGGGTAGGTCCAGCTGCCTGAATACAAAGCTGTGACATTTTGGGGATAGATGAACAGGTATTTCCTTTCCTGGAAGCTGGGTGATGCTGGAGGTGACGCAGATGGATGATGCAAAGGAGCTCCCTCAGTGCACAGGCAAATCCAGCTCCAACCTGGTGTGAGTCCTTCAAGCCTTGTGGGTCCTGCTGCTGGCGGGTGTGGGAGCTCACATCTGGAGCTGGAGGAGAGCCCCAGCTCCTTGGGGCTCCAGGGCAGCCTGTCTCCAGACAACTCAACACATCAGTGAGAGGTGTGAATGAGGTGACAGGGAGCTTGTAGCCTTGTGAACCTGCTGCAGCAGGGCAGAGGGGATGTTGCTCTCCAGGGACAGTGATCATAGCGCTGCACCTCCAGCCCACCCATTGATTTAACAGAGCGAAAGAGAAACTTGCTGAAGTACTGGGGCAGAGGTCTGAGAGCGCTGACAGTGCCTGAGATGTCATTTAAAAAGAGGACTGAATAAAAGCAGGGCTATGCAATTCTTTCCTGGGTCCGGAAAGCTTCTATGTGGGAACAGAGAGCCCAAAGCTTGATGGTGCTGGTGTCAAACTGGAGGCACTGAGACTGGTGATGCTGCCTTGTCCCTCCATCACATCATCTGGTGGTCCAGGTCCCCATGGCGCTTCCATTTACCCCAGTGAATGGCAGGAGGGTGGCACTGTCACTGCTCGGGGGCTGATGGTGTCTGTCCCCAGAGCAGGCTTTCCCAGTCATAGCCCAATCTCTTCTTGGGGCCTTCCAAAGCTCCTTGGCACAGTCTGTCTGTCTGTCTTTCTTCCCATTCTAACCTCTAAGAGGGTTAACAGTCCAGCGGGCAGAGGGGGCTCCTTGCTCTTTTGCAGCCCCAGCCTTAAGGCGTTTATTTTATTAAGCTGGGCAGGGGGCTGGGGTGGAAGAGGAGGGCAGGGGTCCTTTCCTCCCCAGTTTGCCAAGAGCTGCAGCGTCATCAGCAGCTCTGCTCCTTGCAAGGGCATCCCCAGGAGCAGGAGAGAGACGTGGTTACAGTGGTGTCACTGGCACCGGGTGCAGCCACTCCTCAGATGCTTTCCTGGTCTCCAGGTCTCTCAAGGGCTGGGTGTTGCTTAATTAGCTCCTTGTCTCACTTGTGTTCCTGCTGACCTGCCCTGCCCCTCCCCAGCTCTGTGGACCTACTGACTGAACAGCTTGAAAGGAGGACAAGGAAGCCTGGGTGCAGAAAACAGAAAGGCCAGAGTTTCCACAGGAGAAAGCCAGAGAGATGCTGGTGGAGTCTCTCCAGAGAGTTCTCATAGCGGAATTCACAGAGAGCTGAATTCAGCCTTTCAAATACCTTGACCCTGGTGTGCAGGGTTGGGGTGACCCTCCTGCAGCCCCACTGTCCGGGCTGCTTTAAAAAAGGGCTGCATGGAGTCAAAGCTGGGGGAGAAATTAAGGACAGATGGAGTAGCACAACACATATTTTCCTGTGGGTGCGTTTCTTTTTGTTGGCTTTTTTCTGTTGTTACTGAACGAAGGAGTTTGGGGAAGAAAAGGGCACACGTGAGGGTAAAGAGCTGAATAGGGAAGGTGGTTGGAGGAAAGAAATGGAGAACTAAAGCACCTTTTTAATCTAATTTTTAAAGAAAGGCTTTGTGCTAACTTTTTGTGTGCCTTCAGTTTGTTGTGCTGTCTGTCTTTTCCCGAGAGAGGGCAAGCAGAAATGTGAGCAGCGGAGGCAGGAAAAGTTACTTTGATTCTAGGCCCCAATTTGGCTTGAAAAATGCCAGCAGAAAGTATCTGAGATTGGAATAAACACTTCTCCTGGGGACGACTTCTTCTCTCTGTCTCTCAGATCGTGCTCATTCCTTCCCCCATCTTGCTGTCCTTGCTTTGCCACCAGCAGATCCTACCTGAGCCTCCCTGTTCACCCTTCCCTTTTCCAAGTTTGCATGAGGAGATTCTGGGAAGCAGATAATTGCAAGGATATGTCCCCTGGATTCTAACCAGGTTAGGGGGTGCTGCAGGAGGGAGAAGAGGATGAGTGGGCACACCTGTCTTTGGGGTCTCTCATGGTTTCAGTTGGGATGGAGTTGACTTTCTTGCTAGCAGCTGGTGTGGGGCTGTGTTTTGGATTCAGGATGAGAGTGGTGTTGGTAGCACAGTGGTGTTTTTTGGATATTGCTAAGCAGTCAAGGCCTTCTCTGCTTCTCACACCGCCCTGCCGGTGAGTAGGCTGGTGGTGCACAAAGAATTGGGAGGAGACACAGCCAGGACAGCTGACCCCAGGTGGCCAAGGGGATATTCCATACCATATGGCATCATGCTTAGCATGTAAAGCTGGGAGAAGAAGGAGGAAGGGGAGATGTTTGGAGTTATGGCGTTTGTCTTCCCAAGTAACCGTTATGCCTGGTGGAGCCCTGCTTTCCTGGAGATGGCTGAACACCCACCCGCTGATGGGAAGCAGTAAATGAATTAATTGGTTTGCTTTGCTTGCTTGTGTGGCTTTTGCTTTACCTATTAAACTGTCTTTATCTCAACCTACCAGCTTTCTTACTTTTACTCCTCTGACTCTCTTCCTCATCCTGCTGTGGAAGGAGTGAGCAAGTGGTTGCCTGGTCTTAGTTGCTGGCTGGGGTTAAGCCACGACAAGGTTTCAGTGAGTTTCTCTGCACATTAATAGTGCCCAGATCCTGCCCCATCCCCTTTCTGTCTCTGACAGGAGGAAGCTGCACAGTTGAGTACAGCCCTCATGAAATTCAACTCCGTGAGGTCTTGTCCAAGTGTGGTTAAAAAAACCAACCCATTACTGTAACGGTTAGCTTTAAAGAAGTCTGTTAACTCCAGGAAACAAAGAGAAAACTCAAAACACTGTCCTTGCAGGCTGCTTCTCAAATATTAGAAGAGACCAGTCCCCACAAATACTGAATTAGCAGCTATTAGAAGTAAAGTCTTGCAATGAGGGGTCTAGGTGCCCAAACTGTGCATTTAAAAGTTACGCTGGTGTGGGCCTGATGCTTGTCCTGTGGCTGTGGGTGCAGACTGGGTTGTGGTTGTTGGCTGAAGTTCATTATCTTGGGTTCAGTCATCCTTCATGCTGGATGAAGATGCTTTGTATTGAAAGCCGTTAGTGCAAAGATAGTCTTGCTTCCTGAGCTGTGCTGCAGCTGAGGGTACTGCTTGGTGAGGAAAGTCCCAGCCCTGTCCTCCTCATGTGGCTCGGGTAGCCCAAGCCCTTGCAGTCAGCAGTACAACCCTGATCCAGATTGTTGCTGCTGATCATGAAGGGACTGTAATGTCACCACAGGTAAAAATGCCTGAGGTACCAACTATGAATGTCCCTGTGCAGCAGAAATGCTCCATCTCCTTCTTCTCTCTCTGTGTGGTCCCAAGTCCATGTCCTGCTGTTTGAGGGCCTGGCTACAGCAGCCTTTTTAGTTGAGAGTGAGTTCCCGGCGGGTCTCTGCTCTTTCCTCAACACAAGCAGCCCTTGTAATGTGTTTGGACCTGTAAAGAAAGCTAGTTTTATCTTCACAAATCCCCAAGGGAGGTGAGTGGCTCCCCTGGAGCAGTGCAGGTCCTGTGTCCTGTGCAGAGTGGTGTGGAGGTAGCCTTAGGGGATGCTGGTTTCTCATCAGGAATTCCCACCAGTCATCAGCTGTTTGGAGTGAAACGCTTTGGCTCCTGAGGAATTCCTGGGAATCTCAAAGGATTAAAAAACCCCGGCACTTCTGAGTTGTACCTTGTGTGATGTTTCCCTTCTATTTACCCACTTCCCCTCATTCACCAGTCAGGAGAGAGCATCTGCCCAAGATGTTGTAGGTGCATGAAAACAGGCTGATTTATGTTAAATTAATTCGCCATGCTCCATGTTGTCACCAGTGACTGTCTCACTGTTCGTGACATGGGGATGAGAAACAAACTGCTCCTCTGTCCCATGAGACACTGCCTCTGTACCTTAAAGATATTAACAGCGCAGATTAAAAACAGGAGCAGCAACCTGCAGGGAAAATACAAATGCCTCGATACCCACAGCTTGCAAAATATGAGCAGCGCAGGACATCAGTGTTGGGTGCTGGAGCTTTGGAGGAGGAAATGGGAGTAAGGATAGAAGGGCTAGGACGGAGGGGGATCGCTGCTGCAGCCTGACGCTGTTTCCAGAAACAATCCTGGACCCTTGGTAGCTCAAAGGAATTATTCAGAGTCCTACACATATCTGTTGTGGGTCCCTAATAAAACCATACCCCCCAAATGAGGTAGGGATGATGAGTGTGGCCTGAACACTCTGAGAAAGGAGAAGAAAGGCTGCCTTCTTCTGTTGGCCTGGCACAGGTTATGGTGTGATTGCGGGTGCAGAAGAGGCTGTGGAGAGCTTGTTCCCAGGCAGTGTGCCAGGGCTATGGGGTGATACAGCCTTGTGGCTGATGTAAACCTGTCTCATGCCACCCCTCCATGATGTGCCCCTCTGAGGTGATGATGGGCTGCACAGCCATGCTCTGCCCCAGGCAGGAGCCCAGCCTGGGATGGTGATGGATGGATGGATGGATGGTCATTGGCTGCATCGGCGTCTTCCCACACTCTGCCCAGGGCTCTGTGCAGCTCCAGGTGGAGGGTGCCAGGATGCTCCTGTCTGCTGCCCAGGACCTGGTGGCCCCTTTGGACCTTTTGTGATTCTCAGTAGGTCACAACCTGTTGCACTCGGAGAAACACTGCTTTAGATCAAGGGTGGCTGGTGAGCACATGGGTGGCAAAACCCAGCCCAGCAGTGTCCAGCTCCAGGAGGAGGACCAGGGCTCAGGCGTCCCAGCAAATGGACTTTGAAAAGGCCTCCTCTTCTTCACACAGGTGTGTTTTCAGTTCTCACCCAGACTTTAAACTGAAAAGGTCCTTGTCTGGCAAATCAGAAGAGGTGTAACATTTGCTTGCAGACTTTGGTCTTGATTTAAACAAGGGCAGCACTTTGAAAATAAATAATTCTTCCTCTGTTTCCCTAATATCTATCCAGGTAGGATGTGCTTCATGCTGGCCTAATGCTCCAGTTTAGAGAGATAGTTTGTCCAAAGCCACCTTTCTGAAGGAGCCTATAATTAGCAATTAAAGCACAAAAAATATTTCCATCGGGTGACTCCTAAATAAATGCTTGTCACTGCTGATCAGAGTTGGTTTATTTCCATGTGTGTTTTCCTTCCTTCTTTTTTTGTATAACTTACGGCCCTGTAAATGCTCAGCAGCTGTTAATATGATTCTGTCGATACGTTTACCATGGTGATTTGGCTATATTTGGTGAGCGTGTGAAGAAATCACTCACTGGTTAGAAGGAGGAAAGACAAGCTGTCGATATCAAGGGAGAAATGCTAATAACCCCGGTGACAAATCATTCCTGGGAATCTCAAAGGGTTAAAAAAAAAGCAGCAGCACTTCCCGGGGAGAGGGGCCTTGGCGAGTGAAGGTGACTCATCAGGAGCTGCAGACACCAGCTGTCATCTCCAGCTCCTCCTGTGCTTAATCACTTCACTTTTCTAAAGAAATATTTTGTTCTAATTCAAACAGACCTGGGCTTGTTTGTTTTTTATGAATTATTTACTGGTGAGGAGAACCTCTTGAGGTATCCATCTTCACTCATAAATAAGTGGACTCTCAGAGCCTGCTGCAGCACTTTAAAGCATGCCGTCCCCTCCTTGCTCCTCCATGCTGAGCTCTTTTTTGTTTTTTAACACTCACTTAAATCCAGGATAAACCCCAGAAAGTCAGCTCTGGCGCTTGGATCTGTATTGGCGGGAAGGCGTGCAGATGTTGGCCTCATCTAGTTGCTCTTTGAAAGACATCCCTGCTCACAGGTGTGGGGTGGTGATGCTCCAGGTAGGGCCCATGATTGCCACCCATTTCCCATTGTGGAGGTGGAGAGGTGTCCCCGCACCTGATGTGCTCTCAGGTGTGTTCCAGTAGCAAGAACACCTTCACCATGCAGAAAGCAAGCACATGAAGGGGTTTGTGTGTGCCACTGACCCCCCTCTGGGCATTGACACCCTCCACCTCTGGGTGATGCTTCTGTTACTTAATAAGACCATGATCAAATTCCACCTGGTGGTTCTTGGTTTCTGCTCTTTGCACGTTTATAGCTCTTCCAGTGGCGACTGGAGCTCGTATGACATTTTGCAGTCCCAAAAGGTCTGATCCAGCAGCCGTGGAAGTAAATAAATGGAAAAATTTGCACTGACTGGGCCGGGCATCAGATTAGTCCCTAAATGTTAGTTGATCTGCTTTGGGGTTATGACAGACAAATATTGCCCCAAGGTTACTGCTACAGGAATAATCGATCTACCTGTCTTGGATATGTCTAAGCTGCCTATCATCACTATAATATCTAAGTGAGTGTTACCTCCTAGGAAGACTGTGCCTGACCAAATAAGTTGCATTTTCTTTGTGTGGTCTGAGACCAGAGAGTGCAGTTTTTAAGATCATTTATTTAAGATCATTTCTGTTTGGCACTTATCTGCTCCACAGGATATTGCTACTTGACTGCAGTGTCCTTATTACCTACTTCTTATATTTCATTTAGAATTAGTTTTTTTAATTTATTTTTTACCAAATAAATAACACGATCCGTAAATAAATGACTCAGTCCTCAAAACAATTTAGACAGACAAAGTGCCTTGAGTGTGATTTAGCTTGAGTGGTGTAAGTCACATGCTTATACAAGCTTCAAAATGACAGGAAAGATAATCGCATCAGGCAGTCTGTAAAACAGAACAAGCCTTGAGAAGGGTTTTCTTGTATGCAATTACACTTAGAGACATGGAATGAGAAGGAAGGGGATTCAGGACCTGGGAAGGGGCTGAAAGAGGCAGCGGCTTGTGTCCTAGATGCTTGTTTGCACTAAGGACCCTTCATGCAAGTCACTTCAGCTGATGGAAGCTGGAAAGTAGATGGGCTCAGGCTCATGGAAAGTAGCTCTGGTGGCCCAACAGTATGGGTTTGGCCAAAGGGTTTTGCACCCGCACCAGCTGCAGACAGCCCTGTGTTGCAGACCTGCAGGGAACACAACAAGAAGGTCCTGCATCATGCAGCCTTTTCTCCATCCCATGGGCTATGGCCAAAGGGATATATTTTAGCCTTATTTCAGGCCTGTCAGACATCCATGAACACCAGGGACAAAAGTGCTCAAAAGTCTTCTTTGTGCACATCCTCTGGAAAACAGGGTGAATGAGAGAGATTCCTTTACCCAGACCAATAATGTATTTGCTTTTGATTCCTCACTTTTATTTTTTTCTTTTCCTCACAGAAGACCCGTTATGCAACACTTCTTTTAAGGGACACTTTTGACACCCAAACCTGCCTCCTTCCACCCCCTCCTCCCTCCAGCCCTTCCAATCTGCCAGGTTCCCTCTCTGCTCCCCTCCTGGTGCAAAAATAAGACATTTGGGTTAAGAAGTTTGCACCATATTCATTAGCGACGTGTACGTTAGTGGACTCGAGGACTTCTTTGGGGTTTTTGCCACTTACTGTAAACTCTGAGATTCTGCTGTCTACAAAGCAGTGGCTGGTGGAAGGCACAAGATACAACTGAGGTTCACTTCTGAGCCAGTTTCTTGCCTTTTTTCTTGTGAGAAAAGTTCCTGACTCCGTGTTGATTTTCTTGAGATCATGTTTATTTAAATCAGGATAATAATCTTCCAAATATACCCTAAAATTATACAGCCATATAAATCCTGTCATAATATCTTCAGTAAAACTGTCAGGTGATCATTCTTAATGTAAAATGAGACCTTTTCATTTTCATCCAGTCAGTTAGCACTAAATTAACTCCTTGGAACATGCTCATAGTCATTCATTTGAGTAAATACTCCAGTTATTTATTGAATATACAGGATTGCTGTCTGTCTCGGGGCTGGAAGTGAGGGGCTCCTGTCCTTATCCCAGCTCTGACTCCAGTCAATCTGGACACTTGAAAACTTCAGTAACACCCACACAAACATCTCAGTGCATCGATGAGCTGATTCCCGATGATGTATTGAAGCCATGAGCAAGGCTGTAAGAAGGACTCCTGATCTGCTGTCCTGGCAGCAGCCTGGGAACAGGAATTGTCCCACACCAGCTCAAGCACTCAGGGACGTGCAGAGGAGCCACATCCCAGTGCACAGTTGGGAATGCTCAGGTGGTCAGCTTCTCAGAGGAGGGCTTTGACCTGTTGGACTGGTTATGTCCTCCTTGGTCACCTAACCTCAGAGCACATTTTATATATTTCTATTTACTTTTTACCCAAACTTCTTGATTCCTACCTATCACGGATCTTCTAAACCTCCTGCCAGAAACTGGTCAGGGCACACTGGTACCTCCATCTCCTCTTGAAATGAAAAGGTGCTAGGAGGTGTGGGATGGGTTTGCTGTGGGTTTCACCATGCATGGCTGCTTGGAAGAAGCATGCAGACTAGTACTGGAGTCAGCTTATTCTTCAATAGGGTGATTTTGTGGAGTGCATGGTCTGTTACAGGCTCCTGTCCACCTTCAGAGAGGTTAGGCCCCCTCATTTACTCTGTTTCATCCTTCCTCTGGTTGCCCAGGCCAGTGGGTAGCATGAATGGTCCCAGAGCCTGCCACAAAACATGATGGATATTGAAGTGCTGCCTGCAGCAGGTTCCCTGGAGGACTCAGATATCTTATCATCGCATAGTGTTTAGATATCAAGTCCCATGATGGAACAGGAGGAAGAGGTGGACTTCTCTCCCTGCATCATCAGAAGAAGGGCCTCCAGAGATGCCCTGGCATCCTGCCCATAGCCTGGGAAGCATGGACTCAGCCAGGTTCAGGGAAATACCTTCCTTCTCCTCGGCCTAAAGAAAGAGCCTTCCTTGCAGCCCCGCATTCAGCTTGCCAAACAAAAAAGCCAAATAAAAATAAACGAATCAATGAATCAAATCCTGACTGTCCGGAACCAGGCTGCAAGGAGACACACTCATCCTGCTCTTCTGGGAGATCAAATTCACTACACAGATCAAAGAAAGAAAAGGAAAAGCTCTTCAAAAGTCAGGAAACAAAATCGCCTTGGCCTTCCTTTAAAGAAGGAAAGTTACTGGACCGCAGCCTAAAAGAACCAGAGGAGAAAGCATCAAAGGGAAGCTCTTAGTCACATGTGGCTCTGTGAAAGGTGAGGTCTGCCAGGTACTAGATGTCCAGCTTGAACTGACAAACTTCAGCTCCCAAAGAGCAGTCTCTTATGCTGTCTTAATCCCCTTCTCCTAGAAAAAAATAAGATATTAGAGTAAGGGGAAAAAAGAAATTAAAAGCCTTACCAGGTTCATTCATAAATTCTTTATAGTCCTGCAGAAAATGGCAAGGCCGTCCACTTTCTTATTTCTTCTTGTTGGTCTCCATTTCAGCAATAGCCTAAACCAAAGACGGTGAGAGTGGCTGGATTGGTCTCTCCTTAGAAGAGTGGAAAATTATTTCAGCCTCACCTGAGGATGGTGTGTCAGGTGGGCATTGCGGGCTGAGAGCAGGAAGATGTGCCAACTGCAGATAAGGCAGGAAGTTTGGAGCTTAAGCTGAAGCCTTTCTTGTCAGATGTTATTTTCTAGCATGGGGGTGACAAAACAATGCAATAGGCTGTCTAGGGAGTGGGGAGCACTAATAGATTTCAGGAGCAAATTAAGCAGAATTATTTCACAAATGCATTAAATTTAGCTATTTCCACTTTAGAGTAGAAAGAAGCAGATTACCTCGTTTACCCTTCCAATTCTGTGTGATTTTCCAGGTATCAGGTTACCACTGTTGGGCATTGGATGGTCTCCTAGAAATACCCTCCAGTGTCTGTGGGAGCTCTGTACTGAGGTAACCTGTTGGGTGGGGAGATGCTTTAACAAACCAGAGGCACAGTAGATTAAAGTGCAGGATCAGCCAGTGGCAGCTAAAAAAAATGGTTCCATGTTAAGTTTATTGGCACATAGTCAACTGGAAGAATAAAGCAAGCCGTTTCTCCCCTAGGAGAAAATGAAAGAAGATGCAGAAGGGAAAGGTGTGAACAAATCATGCAGGGATTGGAAGCAGGGAGCCCAGCTAGAGAGACAGAACTTCTGTCTTTCAAGTCTAGGGCTGCAGGAGGATGGTGACCCCAGGCATATAGTGGGGTCACCTTTCCAGAGGACTTACAAAATCAAAGCTGTGGTGTGTGGCTGCCCAAGGAGGACCCTCCAGTCACAGGTACCTCGGTCTCAACAGAAAGGATGCCAGGGCTGGGTACCACAGGAGGCTGAAGCCTTTTATCTCTGTTTCTTCAATCTTGCTGACCCAGAGCTATTTTGATGCCTAACTGGGATTTCATGTAGTTTGTTTTAGTTTAGTATAGCATTGTTTAGTGTTTAAAGGTTGCCTGGGTTACAAATTTTACTGTTGTATTGATTGACTGGTGGTTTTTTTTCTGTCTTGTTGCTGAATATTAGAAGGAATTCAGAAAAACGTTCCCAATTCCCCCACTAAACTGGAGCACTCCTCCTTACAGATGACTGGCAGTTTCCTTCCAGCGTTTGTCTCTGCTACCATCTTGCTATGTGCAAACGCAGACACAAGGCACAAGCTTCTTCCAGTATCTCACAATGTGCCTGAAAACTCACATTGCACCCTTTGCTTTATATTTCTGCTGGTGCAACTTCTGCTTCTGGATACGTGCAGCAAGGCTTTAAAAAAGTCAGCAATAACCAGTGTGATTCTTTTAAGCAGGGTGTTTGGGGAAAGCATGTCAGAGACTGGAGACCACAGGAGGACGCTCTCCTTCGGTGTTGCCTAAGTATGGTCTTGCCAGTGCTGCTTCTGCTGTAGAAGGATTGGGAGCCAGTTTGTTAGGCAGACTATGTATGTTCATCCTCTGGAAGGGGTTGTACTTTGGGAGTCCACAGTTGTAGATTTGGTGCTTTTCTTCTCTTTGGATAGAATCATAGAATTATAGAACGGTTAGAGTTGGAAGGAACCTTAAAGATCATCGAGTTCCAATCCCCTTGCCATGGACAGGGACACCTCCCACTAGAGCAGGTTGCTCAAAGCCCCATCCAGCCTGGCCTTGAACACTTCCAGGGATGGGGCATCCACAGTCCACACCTTCTCTGTGCAACCTGTCCCAGTGTCTCACCACCCTCACAGTAAAGAATTTCTTCCTAATATCTAATCTAAATCTCCCCTCTTCTAGTTTAAAACCATTGCCCCTTGTCCTATCACTCCACTTCCTGACAAAGAGTCCCTCTCCAGCTCTTCTGTAGCCCCCTTCAGATACTGGAAGGCTGCAAGATACTGGAAGGTCTCCCCGGAGCCTTCTCTTCTCCAGGCTGAACAGCCCCAGCTCCCTTAGCCTGTCCTCATAAGAGAGGTACTCCATCCCTCTAATCATCTTGGTGGCCCTCCGCTGGAGGTTCACGTCCTTTGTATGTTGAGGAATCCAGAGCTGGACACAGGACTCCAGGTGGGGTCTCACAAGCGCAGAGTAGAGGGGGAGAATCACCTCCCACGACCTGCTGTTCATGCTGCTTTTGATGCAACCCAGGATGCAGTTGGCTTTCTGGGCTGGCAGCATGCACTGCCGGCTCATGTTGAACTTCTCATCCACGAGCACTCGCAAGTCCTTCCCCTCAGGGCTGCTCTCCAGCCATTCCCTGCCTGACCAGTATTTGTGCTTGGGATTGCTACCTGGGATGGGTGAAGGGTTCCTCGCTGCCTTGGGTACTTCCCATGAGCCCTGGACGCATGTGATCTTCTCTTGGAGGATGACGCATTGACTCCACAAATCTTGGCTGGGGTGCTTCTGTCATATCTTCACTGGCCCCTTTGCTGTATTTATTGATACCTGCATTGTTTCATTTTAGTGTTTTAGCAATTGTGATGACAAGCAGCAGGATAACATTGCCCCACAGGCACCTGCGCCAAAAGGTGCTGCTGAAGGATCTGTGCTGCAGAACATCTGTAGGTGGGAGCTGGTTTGAGGGTGCAGTTACACCCCAACTCATGGTACCTCTGGAGGTCGTGGTCTGAGGAGGCAGGTGGGTAGAAGGGACAAAGCTCTGCCTCTTGTCTTTCACTCTATCCACGGAGTGCTGGAAAGCACAAATTCTGTTGAGATTAAGTTATAATTTAAGGCAGTGAACATGTGCTCTGCTGACGGCTATAAAGATTCAAATCATAAAGTTTTACAGTGGAACGGTTTCTGTAAAAGCATCGTTAGAAAGGGGGAATCGTGCCTTTAATTCTTACGACTTATGGGGCTGCCTGGTTTGTTTTGGTTTTACTGGTGCTTGGTGTGACATGGGGTGGGGTCCCAACCCCATCTTTCCATTTAAAGTCAGGCCTTTCTTCCCCAGGGCCCTGCTGTTCCAGTGCCTAGAGGAGGACTGGAGATGTTGCAGAGTCTTCTGTGCTCACCCCATCCGTGGGCGAGTTTTGGGACACCTAACATGCATGGAGCTTTCGGTTTTTGGATTAGGAGGGAGAAAGATGATCTGGTGTGACCTGTGTCTGGGGAAATCCAGGCTGAGAGACAGGTATCACGTGGGTGTTCTAAACGCATAGCCAAGCTGTCAGGGTGGGATTAGGGCTGGGTTGGACATCCTGAGGTCTGTTGCATATTCTTCCAAAGGATGGATTAGTTTCCTCATTCTTTCAGGCTTTGTAACCAAGTTAGGCTTAGTCATGTCTCACAAAGGAAGCACCACCACATGTTCATAGAATCACAGAATGGTTAGAGTTGGAAGGGACCTTAAAGATCATTGAGTTCCAACCCCTCTACCATGGGCAGGGACACCTCCCACTAGACCAAGTTGCTCAAAGCCCCATCCAGCCTGGCCTTGAACACCTCCAGGGATGAGGCATCCACAGCTTCTCTGGGCAGTTGCTTCAAGCTTTTGCACCATGCAGGGTGGTGGTCTCTATCTAGAATGCATTGCTCTGGCCGCGCTTGGAATGGAGACTCGATGGCTTTCAGCAAGCGGCGGCTTTGGATGTGGTCTGACACAGATGGTGAAAATCTGCAGCTGCTGTGCGAGAGGCGAATGAATTAAAACATAATATGAATAATACAGTCAATACAGCAGCCATGAGTTGTTTATTTTTATGTTAAATTCAATGCATTTTTGTCACCCTCATATTTTGAGTGATCAATAGGCCAAAGATTTTCATATTAACAATACTCGGCTGCATTGTAGAAGTAGAAGGAAGTGGGAGGTTTTGGCAGCGAGACAAATGCCGTAAGGTTTTTGTCACCTCTTTGGGACACATGGAGAGCAGTTTGAGATTATGAATAAGCATCATAGATACATACATTTGCTGGAGGATCAGCGGTGAAATTGTTAACAGTATTCCCAGTTCAATGGTTATCTCCAGCTCCCAGCATTAGCACCCCGCTGGGGTGAGTCGACCTGGCTGTGCGGTTATAGCAAGATCTTCACAAGGGGAGGAACACGCCACTGGTGTGATTACACTTGGTTTATCTTTCAGTTTTATTTACAAATTAAAGCACGGGATTTTTTTCTTAATGAAAATTCTTAAGATGGGCGGTGCAGGTGGAGCCTGGCTGTGTAATATTTAGGGCTTTTGCCCTGGGTGGAGGGCTGTGTTCTGCTGGGCTGTGCAGCTGGACCCCTGTTTCAGGGCTTGCCTGGGCGAAACTGAGAGGGGAAGCTGGGTTTGAAATGGGGGAGTTTTACGGTCCTGAGTCTCGGGAGTTTATATGATACCCACAAAGCGCTGGAAGAGGGCACAGGGAACTAGGCTCTTCCCAGCTCTCGCCTGCAAAATGGAGGAGCAGACGGTGAGCTGAGGTGCTGCTGGTATCTTAGGGATGGAAAGAAGGCATTTAATCTGTTCCACTGTGTAGTGGAAGTGACTTCCCGGCCTCGGCTGGCAGCTGGCAATATTGCCTTTAAAGCTGAGTGTCATGGGATTAGATTGAGTCCTGTGGCATTATGGCCAAGTCTTGTTCTGCTTTTGAATCCTCCCTTCGCCGAGCCCATAGATCAGCTGGGCTCAGGCTGTGGGGTGACAGTAGCCCAGCATTATTGAACCTGTCCTCCTCGCTCGCCCAGGCAGTCACACGTGCGTCTGGCCAGATTTGCAGGACTCAGCAGCGGACAGCCCAGGCCCCACTTACTCAGAGGAGCAGATCAATAACAGAGGCGGGTGATAGATGAGGAGAGTTAGGGATGGATAATCTGCTGAATTTACATGACCCAGGGTGGTCCAGGGGAGGCTGCGGCTTTGCTGGGAGACTTTCAATAGGAGACAGAAGTTGCCTTAGTTTCCAGCTGCTGACTGCATTTTAAAAAACATTGCAGGGTCTGTTTGGGTGGGTGGAGGAAGCTGCCAATTGTGAGCAGAAAATAAAAAGCGGCGTGTCCGCTGCCTGCCTTCAGGGCTGCTTCCCCCCAGCCCCGCTCGGTGTTGCTGGAGAGGGAGCATGCAGTGCCATGTATCCATCTCCCCGTGCCAGCAAGCTCCATCCCACGGTGGAATTTCAGGGAGGAAGGAAATACTGGCAGGATGGGCAGGATATGCTTTTATGTATTATATAGATACATATTTGGTATAGGTATTAAATTGGCTGTGCTGGTAAGAGGCAGAGGGTTTCAGTTCAAAAGCTATTTCCCAATTAACAAACTCAGCATAAACCCAAGCACCAGCAGGCAGAAACAAGAAGAAAAAGCTGCACTTTTAAATAACAATAATTAAAAATCCAGCTTTCCAGTCCCATTGATACTGGAGAGTGGAGTTTTAGGGCTTAATCCTATAAGATGCTGCTAAATGCCTTCTGCCATGAGAACAGAGCATATGCCAGCGGCCGGTTTTCGGGGAGGAAACTTCCCTTGAATTGAGGCTGCCCTGTAACTGTTTACAGTGGTGTCTTCCTTTTGTCTTTTTTCGTTTGATCTTTCACAGAAGCATCTGGTCTGGCCTTTGCTGGAGACACCACACTGGGCTGGAAGGACCACAGGTCACTTCTGCCCACAAGTGACAGCCCTGGTGCCCATAAAACTATAACCTTCCCACTGGCTGGAGTGCGCTGCTGACAGGCTGGCATGCTTTGATTTAAGTGCTTTAGCTTTTTCTATATGTATCTATGTCATTTGGTCTCAGATTTGGGGGTTTTTTGGTAAGCATGATCTTTACAAAACCTCAAAAGAAAAAAACAAACACCCAAACAAACACTAATTTGAAATAACTATGTTCACCAATCCTTTAAAAACAACCTTCCTCTTTCCCTTTCATCTCTTCATCCTGGATCTCAGGCCTTGAAGCATTTGCACAAAACTCTGAAAGATAAGGCACTGCAGAGTGACTGGCAGCAAAAGTAAGGCCAGAAAAGCTGTTTTCAATATGCAGCCTGATAAAACTGACCAAATTCCTGATAGTAGAAAATAAAATAGATTTTTGTGATTCTTCCCAGTGCAACAATCATGGAAGTTTCTAAGAAAAAGAAATATAGAGAGATTATTTTTTTAAAAAAATACATATGATTTTAATCAAAGTATGTTTCTTTATTATTTTACTGAATTAGACCCTGATCCTACAGTCAGATCTATTTTGGATGCATCTGATTGAGAATCATCTTACTCCCCCTGATTCCAGGAGGCCTTTGCTGTCTATAGGGTCTTTTCCTCTGTACCTCTAGCTGCAGTGTTGATGTCTTGGAATGATATGGTCCTCTTCTGCTTGAAGATGCTTGTCCACAGGTAGAGCAACCATTGCGGAGTCTGGGATCTTCTGGGCAGAGTGGTGGAGGAAGCTAAGCAGGACACTGCAGGCTGCCTTGTGCAGGCATGTGTGGGTCTGATGCAGACATAAAATCACCCATCAGCTTTGTTTGTGTTTACTATTTTGCTGGATATTGTAAGTAATCAGGGATAATTTATGGCTAAGGAGGAGTGGTTTTCATGCCAAAGATTGTACACTGCCAGGAGGGGCTCTGACAGTGAGAGCACTGGGGAGTCTCCACACCAAGCAAAAAATTGCTGTTTCAATGCAGAAAGACCTTAAAAGGACTGATTTTAAAGGTTTTTCCTCTTCCTTCCTTCCTTCCTTCTTTCCTTCCTTCTTCACCCCTCTACACATTAGTATGAGTAGACAGCTCAGGGTTTGGCCCTAGGGGAGGCAAGGGACACACTGGGGGCTGCTGAGGATAGGCTGTGGGGACAACTGGGGATGGGGAGATCTTGGCTGGAGGAACTCTGCAGATCTGTAAATCATCTGTTTGGGCAGCTGTGCTGGGCACTGCAGTATCTCCATCGGGCAGATGTGGAATAGTGAGATCTAGTGGAAGGACCCCAGAAGAGAGCTTGAGGGGAGAAGAGAAGCATGGAGCAGAGGTGATTTCTGACTCACATAAAGCAGTGGACACCATGCTGGGTCACTGAGTTGTGACCCAGGCTCAGTGTCAAGGAGGAACAGGCTGTTCTACTGGCCAAGAAGCTGTTGTATTTGTCATAGAATCGTAGAATGGTTAGAGCTGGAAGGGACCTTAAAGATCCTTGAGTTCCAACCCCCCTGCCATGGGCAGGGACACCTCCCACCAGACCAGGTTGCTCAAAGCCCCATCCATCCTGGCCTTGAACACTTCTAGGGATGGTGCATCCACAACTTCTCTGGGCAAAAGCAGGGAAATTTTGGAAAGGCAAAACTGTATTTCAAAGAGTTCTATGTAGCAGTGAAGAAGAGACACTCTCGCCCATCTACCTGTTCTCTGTGTCCATAATGTGCACATCCATCGGCATATCCATATGCAAACAGCCTGGCTTCCAGACGATCGCAGGTGCACACATTTCTGGACACACGTGCACCCACCCAGGACAGAGCCTTAGCGCATTTGTGTTTATTGAATGGGCTTAATACAGGGGCAAAGTTCCCTTTGCTTTCCACTTCCTGACATTTCAGGGAGAAAAAAATGTCCTGCTGTAGCCTCATGAAAATAACTGAGAGAATAACTTAAAGGGAAAAAAACAGAAATTATCCAGGATTGCTCCAGTTAAGGAATGAGCCTGCCCAGCCTCTGCAATAAAGCTGGTCTCCCTCTCTCCCTGTCAGTCCTGTGGCACCCTCCCTGCTCTGCGTTTTAATTCTAGTCTCTAATCTCAGCCGCTCCTGTGATAAATTAATTGTAATGATAGAGGCCCCAGTTACGAGGTCTGCACCGTTTGCTTGTAATCTGAGCGACAGGTTTAGGGCCTGCTTTATTTAAGATGCGAGGGTAATTACATGGGAGTTAGCATATGCAGGCAGGGAGATATGATTCATTCTCCCAGCGACGGCCATGACACAGCTGTTTGTCGGATAAAATAGAGGAACCGTGTTGTTACAAAATGTTCCCCTTATTATACCTCATTAAAAACAAGGCTGCGATAAGTCAGACCTGGCAATGAATAAAATGTATTGCCCCCTGTAAAAGCTGATAGGAGAGAAAGAGGGTCTTCCAAGCAGCCTCAGGCCATTTATTTATTTTTTGTTCTCTTTCACGCTCCCCCCTTTCTTTCGCTCTGCTTTTTTCTGCCTCGCACTGGCTGCTGGAGAAAAGAAAAGGAATGTTTTCTCTTGCTTTCCCCTTCTTTCTTTTCTCCTTTCTTCCTTTCTTTGAACCTGCCTCTGCCCTCCCCTTCTGGGAGCAATGGCAGATAAGGCAGAGTCGTCGGGCCAACGGCAATTAGCAAAGCCTTTCGCCGGGAACAAAAGGGGGGATTTGTTCCCATCGGCCTAACACGAGTTGTGCCTCTTCACCTGAATGCAACAGGCTGGGAGAGATGGGGAGCTCCCTCTCCAGCCCAGAGGGCTGGGACCTTCCCAGGCAGGTTATTAAAAATAAAAGAAAATTAAAAATAATATGAAAGCATTCCTTTCAGGAGAGAAAAAATAATGTTTTTCTTTTTCTTTCCTTTTCCTTTTCAATAACCCAGGAAGTGTGAGGTGATTCTCTCCCTGTTTTCATCTGCGGGAAAACAGGGAAAGTTTAAACAATCAAAGGCAAAAGTGGGGGAGAAGGCCACAAATGACTTCTGAGAGCCCCATCAGGGTGAGATGTATAGAAAGGGTCTCTCTGAACTGGCGTGCCGGAGCAGATGCATAAATCCGTCTCCTCTGAGAGTGCCTGGGCGCGGGAGTTCAAAGGATGGCTTTCACTCTTTCACCAGCGGTTTTTTTTCCTTTGGGCACACTTTAAGCTGTCAGACTTTGTGGGCTGCAAGCATTCCTGCTTATTTATTTATTATTTTAGTGCCCTATGGATACAATGATGACTTTTGTTTTTAATTTTTTTTTCCTTTTTTTCTTTCTTTTTTCTTTTTTATTCCAGAGAAGATAGAGTAGTTTTAAAGTATTGGGAGCAGCAAGAGGTCTCACCCGCTCTGGAGGGCTGTCATTTGGGTGAGAGGCACCAACCAACTTGTGCAAAGCTCAAGGCGGGCAGCTGTGGCCTTTTGGAGCTGTTTGTATGGGCTGCATTAAACCAAATGACGTGTGTCTTGGTTTTTCTAACTTTTTTTTT
>VXBW01003242.1:387105-440681 GCA_013400375.1 Thinocorus orbignyianus | reverse complement strand
TTTTTTTTTGAGGTCTGATCAATACGTTCAGCTGCCTCTTCTCAGACCATTTGCTTCTCTCGTGCGTATGTTGCTCTTTTCTTCCCACAATAGCTGAGATGAATGAATAAGGCTCATTGATAGATTGGCTGGTTTATTTTTAACTTAGGCTATTGAGGGAGATTTATAAAAGCATCATAATTTCTCTCTGGATGGATATTTAAGTTATAAACATTGTAACATTTGACTAACAAGACACTGAGCTGAGTTCGATTTAAAAATAAGATTCAATATCTTAGAGATAACTTTTTGAAGTACCAGACACAGCAAATTGGTCACTTTTTAGGTTTGTTTCCTTGGGAATAGGTCCTGTTTGTAAAAATGCATAGCTGGTTTGCATCCAAATCACCAGGTTTTCAGAAGGATAGGTCATTGCTGGCCTGTATTATTGGCCTCCGTGCTGTACCCAGGTCCTGTGCTGCCACATGGCTGGTGGTGGGTGTTAGTGGTGGGTTTGGGAGTAACAGTGACAGCAGAAGGTATCACAGTACCATGGGCTATCACCATGCTATTAAGCCAATTAGGGAATTAGAGCCAGTATCCTGGGGAAAGATCAGATCCCAGGGTGTAACCTGTGTCAATGTCCCATTGCTGCTCATGGCTTGTCCCGTGCCAGCCAGAAGAGGCACGAGTACTGCCAGATCTTACCTCTGTTCGGTGGTGGTATTTTAGTGGAAAAAAAAGTGATTTCTGGGTTAGGGGCAGTATCAGCTCATGGCAGCAATGACAGTACTGGTGGTGTGGGCTGGCTGGACTCTATAAGCCCACTTTAGTTGTGGGGAGATCCGTGCTGTGCACTTGCAAAGAGCCTGTCCTTTCCACATCTCCTTGCTCTAAGGACACGGGGTGTAAGGATGGGGAGGAGGCCTCTCAAGACAAAATATCACAGGCAGACGTGCCCTCATGCAAGGGTCTACAGCACTGCCATGGATGGCCATGATGCTGCAAGTTTAAGGATGAGAGTAGCACATTTTGAAGGCTGAAGAAGTCAAGTGCAGCACAGGCAGCCCTTGGGCAGTTTTTCACTGGTCTCTGGGTTAGTCACACTTTCCCAGACCAGCACGGTTGTCCCCTCACCTCCTCTTCCCACTTCTGTATTGATCCTCTGCACAAGTTCTCTCTTCTGAGTAGATCTTGTTTACAGAGATGTAATGAAGTGTCTTATTTCCAAATAAAACCCAAAGCAAGCAGGAGTAATGGTTCGCAGATTGAACCACTCCCACACTGGTAATTTACTAAAATTAAAACTTAATTAAGCCAGGCTTACTTGAAGGTTTTGCATAATTTAGTAGTCTGTCTTGGGTAGCCAAGAAGCTGTACAGGCAGGCAGCTGAGTCAGGAGCCGGGTCTGTCACCCAGCTTTGGAGTTGGAGCTGTTACTTGGCACTTTGTGCACCTACTTCTTTTCACTTGTAAGATCTCAGAGCAGCTTAAAGGAGCGAGCTGGAATCACTGCCTCCCTTCTGTTGAAGGGGAAAAGGAGGTCCTGAGAAAAGCATCAACTGTCCAGGCTGGTACTGTAAGGATTAGTAGAGGAGAACCTGATGTCTTCACTCCCTAATCCCTGTTATGCTTCACATCAGCCATTCTCAAGATTTTAAAAAATGGATTATTGCACAGCAGCAGCATCTGAATTAGGACATGTGTCTGCTGAGGGACTGCAACTTGCATTTTAAGGTCATGTCTTGGGTGAAGATGTCACCTTTGAGCACAGGACCACTTAGTGTCACTTAGGGATGACAGCTTGGGAGTGCATGCAGCCAGATCATGGTGATGGTACTCATATGACTTGCTGCTATGGACTAGGGCTCATTTGCAGGAGAGCATGGAGGAGGGAGAAGAGCTTCTTCCAAAGATCTTACAGTCTAGGGTGGGAAGACAGGCAGCAGGAGCTGTATCAAAGGGGAAATGGAAAGGCTCATGATGTTGTAATGAAGTAGCAGCAGAGGTGTTGGGCACCATGTAGGAGCAAAGACCAAATTGGTGGGCTGCTGTCAGTGTGTGTTAGGCTGTACCATCTCCCCTTCCCAAAACATGCCCCATGAGAGCCTGCTGTCCGACTGGGATGAAACTTTTGTAGCCACAATTAGTTGTGGTTTTTTTTTTTTTTTTATTCCTTAAAGGGAAGAAACAAGTTTTATCACTGGATCCTTCGCTGCCTCTGGGAAAGCTTTGGAGAGACTTGGCAGTAAAAATGCCAAGCCCTCTTTCCACTCCTGTGAAATAGCATTTGTAGAAGCACCGCTGTGGCAGGTTATCCCCAGAAAAGCTGGTGGGTGATGTCTGAAAACCATGGCTTGGTGCAGTTTTGTTCTTCTACAGAGTGCAGGTACCCAGCTGCATCAGACACACCTGAGCAATCCTGTGGAGCAGTTTGGGCATTGAACCCTATCTATGTCAGTTGTCCCTCATGGAGAGAGCTGATGTGGAGTGCCCAAGTGTCTCAGCACCATGAGGTTTTGAAGCGCAACAGGGCTGTAGGAGAGTTGTTTCCTCTCTAAAGGCTTTGAGAGATGCTGCCTTGGCTGTGAGGGATGGATGAGCTTGGCGGAGCTGGCTTCCTACACAACCAGTCGTGAGTGGGGCTTACAGAGAAGGGAACACAGAACTAGGGAGGGAAACAGAGAGCAACCATTTAGCTGAAGATGTGTAAAGGGGAGCTCACCTCAAAGGGAAGACCCTGAAATCTCTCCCTCAAAGGCAAGGGAGCTGCAGGACCCAGCGTCTGGACCATTAGCATGGAACAGGGCACCCTGCACTGGTAGGGAGGGGAGGGACATCAGCTAGTCGCAAGGTTAAGGATCACCCAGAAGATGCTGGCTCAAAAGGAGGGGAGGACAGCAACAAAAGCTGGTGGGGGGGGGGTTTAAAACCAAAGGCCAGCCCTCCCCTCCCCCTCACCCCATAGAAATCCAACGGGGGGCTGGAGAGGCAGGTGAGTAAATCACGCCGCCCGGCTCCATCACCGCCGGGCTCTTCTTTGTGCCCCGCACAAAGGCCGCGAGTGTTTTATTTTTGGTGCGTGCGGGTGTGTTGTGGCACTCGGGCCCCCCCCGTCCGAGGGGGAGCATCGCCGGGAAGCGGGGAGCAGGGCCCCCGGGGGCTGGGTGCCCCTTGTCGCTGGCCCGAACCCGCCCCGGCCAGACAATGCGGAGGGTGGGCTGGGGGAGGCTTTTGTCTCCCTGTTTTATACACTCTCTTTTCAAGGTGGGGAGGAGGGAAAGGGACTGAAAAAGTTTTTGAATTTCAATCAGGTTTGGCTTTGAAAGCCTTTGGCTTTTGTTGCGGGGAGAGGAGGGGAGGTTTACATTTCAGCTGAGCCTGGTGGATGGGTGCTGGGGAGGCGAGGGGGGCTGGGGAGCAGGGGCGGCCGTCACTTTAATGACATCGGTTTGGCTTTGGGGCTAAGCATCCAAAAAAAAAAAGTGTCATCCCAGAGCCTGCTTACTTGGCAGGCACATGGAGAGGGTGTCACCGGGGGGACGATGGGACGGTGGGGCGGCTGCTCTCTCAGTAGCTCTGAGATGGGCATGTCCATCTGAAGCCCCGGGTGTGAAACACAAGCCTCCCTGAATGGCTTGTCCCCACCAAGTACTGGCCACCCCCCGCCTTGCTTGTCTCCCCCACCACGGTGGCAGCTTTGACTTGCGTAAACTGGTGAAGAATGGACCCACCCATGCCTAGAAATCCGCCTCCGCCCTCCCTTCCCACCCCTTCTCCCCTTTTCTGAGAGGTGTAATGGAGCAGATCTTACAGGGAGCAGCTGCCTCTGCTCCCGTGCCTGCCTGCCCTGTGCCCCGCTTTACAACCTCAGGGTGAAGGGGGGCCATGGAGTGCCTGGTGCCCCCCAAGAGGCAGGGCTGGGGTCTGCTCTTCCCATGTAGTCCGCCACTGCCACCACAGAGCAGGCTTGGGAAAGGCTTGTTTGGCTGGACACTGCAGCACCCCTCGATTGAGTGCCGTGAAATTTCCAGTCTCACAGCGCTGTGACAGGGTGAGGGCAGCACACCGAGACCTCCATGAGATGGTTCACCTCCATCTGTACCCCACTCACCCCCTTCCCGGCACACAGGTGATGACATTTTCCCCTCTGCATGGCCAGCCTTGGCTGGGAACAGCTCTGGGGGAGAGGAGCATCGCTCATTCCACCTCATCATCATATTCGGTAACGTGTCCTTCTCACACGTGGAGATGCTGCATCACTCTTGTCTCCCGTCTGCCCACTTGTAGGGAGGACCTGTACCAGCTTCCATGGTTGGATCAGACAGTGCAGATGGCCCTTCCTCTTTTGTGTGTGGCCCCGTTTGACTCTCCCATTCAGCTGCAGAAAAGCTTATTTTCTTTTGTTTTGAGTAGACTTAAGAAAAACACAAACATGCACTTCCAAGAACAAATCTTAAGTCTTCTAACATGGGCTGTTCAGATGCACACCTCCGGCATTAAAAATCAAAGACTGCCCTCTTCTCCTGGTTGCTGCAGTTCTTTGTGGGACAAATTGGAGTAAGAAATGTGGAAAGAGAGGGAACATGGTTTCACATGGTTGTTTCCCATTTTTGAGGCAAATCCTCAATTCTAGATCACATGTGCCAATTCTCAGGTCATAGAAAGAGTGGGACATTCCTGATTTAAAGAAAATAAAATGAACAACCTTTGAGTTTTATCAGAAACATTTTATGTTCCAGAGGTGTGTGTGCTGCCAGGCCAGTGTGCCCTTGGCAGTGAAATAACTTCTTCCCCTTGTGCATCCTTCAGAAACAGCAGAGCAAGGTGATGAGACGGTGCCAGGAGCAGGTCTTAGCTCTTCCTAGTGGAGCTGTCTCCTGTTGTACAAACATAAAGAACCCATCTCTGTTCCTCAAAAGTCACAAGCTGCTGTCCCAGGGGCAACACCTTTTTCCAAACCTTATTTCAATATCATTTGGGAGGAATTTCAACAATACAAGGAATGGTTTGAAATGAGTTTCATCCTGAATTTTACTTCTAAAGTCATGTATCATCTATCATCAAATCATCTATCATCAAATATGGGCAGCCAAATAAAACCCCAGCAGAGAAGAGCCCAGGAGAGCTCACCAGCAGCCTACCAGTGGCTGTGCAAGAGTACAGCTTGTGCAAGGTAAGGTGTGCTTCTGTCTTTCCATGTTATCTTTGTGTGCTTCTAAGAAAACTTTAGCTTTCCCCCTGAGCAGTACTTACTAGGTAAAAATGCACAATATAAATCCTGTTTATTAAGGTCGTCTTGTTATATGCGCTTTCTACCTGGTGTGGAGTTTTCTTTCAAATAGTATCAAAATTCATATTGATTGCCTTGAGAGATATAAAGCAGTTTCTCCGAGTCACTGGCATGCTTGGTGCAGAAGGACATGATCAAATTTTTCCTACTTTCAGTCTTGGATATAAATCCAGTACCTTCAGCTGGTGCTTGGTGCAGAGGTGTCCATGTTCACCCTGTCCATACAGAGCTATAAGGGTCTGGTTTAGAAATCAGTCAGAAGAAAGCATTGGTGGGCAAGGAAAACGCATCATCCCTTTCAGGAACTTCACTGTAACCCAAGGGCAAGCCTGCGAAGAAAGCAGTCTCTGCTCCTGTGTTGGGCAGGCATGGCCAGCAGCTGAAGGTGCTTTTTATCTCTCATGGTGAGGAACTTTGGAAATGACACACGGTTCTGGGGAACATAGCATACAGTGTCCTGCTTTCCATCTGTGTGTCTGTCACCACCTGTAGAGTCACAAGGCGGAGGGTAGGAGCTGCTGTACCATTGTGGAGCAAGTCTCCTAGAGTGTTGACACAAGGCTAATGTGGCTCTGGGGAGGTGAAGAAGGTGCCTGTAGCAGCCCAGGCTGCTGAGGGCGGCCAGGGTGGCACAGCCAAACCCATTTGCACTCAGAGCATGACCTAGTGTTGCTCAGAAAAGGGAGATTGTCAAGGGAGGGAGAGGTTAAAAAGAGCAACAGGTTTTGAGGAAGGCAGCTAGACCTTGAAAACAAAGATGATGAGATGTTCATGTATGAAATTAGTCAGCAGACCTTTGAGGGCAGATGTTGGCTCCTGGTGGGGCTGTGTGAACATGATGGCAAGAGGTGGAGGTCAAGGAGGATATATTCCCTTTGTTTGTACATTAACCTGAACTATGGCCATGGGAACTCCTGCTGTGACCTGCATTTACGTTCAGATTTGATTTTTATCTATTTACCTCTCAATTTAAGGGAGATAGGAGTGGATGTCTCCTTGTAGGGGACTCACTTCTTGACCTCAGTTGCGTCCTGATAGCCTGCAGGAGCTTCTGTCTCCAGTAGCATTATGCTGGGATTTACTCCAGCACAGTGGAGGTCAGAATCTGGCCCTGCCACCCCTCCTTCTTCTTACAGGAACCTCTTTGGTTTGTGGGCTTCCCCATGAGTCCCATGCAACTCCGTTTCACTTTTCTCTTCTTTGAAAAAAACCCCACAATCTAATTTTTACTCTCTGATCCCAGGGCCTGAGGTGCCATCCCAAAATAAAAATGCATCCTCCCTTCCCCAGGTCCGGTGAAGTTGTTTTCCTCTGCCTCCTGCAGCGCAGGTTAAGCCAGTGCCAGCTCTGGTCTCGGGAGATTCCCTGCAACCCCCACTTGCCTCGCTCCGTCGCCGGCAGCTTTTTCATTATTTATTTAATGTCTTGTACCGTAAATAATGGTGACTTTATGGTTATTAGGAACGGGTTAAGGTACATGCGGGCAGCACCAGGCTGCCTTCAAAAGGAACAGGCCCGGCATAAAATGTTGCGATAATTGCTTTACTGCTGAGTGCTTGGTCTTTATTTTGTGTCCGATTTGTCTCTTAAGCCAGCGTAACATTCTCCCCGCTGCAGGAGAATGCAGAGAGCAAATTGAAGGTCTGAGCGTGAACAATGCAACATGGTGCACTGCTGGGTTTTTCTTTTCTTTCCTCTTTCTTCGTTCCTCTCTCGACCTCCCTCCAGTCATCCCTGCTCCCCCTCCCCCTCCAGCCTCCTCTCCCTCTCGGCCGCTCCGGCTCTTCCACCTCTCGGCACCCTGCTTACGGCAGGTGAGATGGGAGGTGGGAAGGCAGCAGGTCCTCTTCAAAAGCAAGGAAAAAAAAATATAATGGCAGAAAGTACCTTCTTATACGAAGCCAGGCATGTCCTTCTGCCTGAAAGCCTGAGGACATGTCCTGACCCAAGGACAATGATGGCTTTTCCATAGTGCTAAGGATGCCCACTCAGGCAGCAGCTAAGGATGCTCCTGGGTGCCCACAGCTGCCTGAGCACCGCGTGTGCCAAGGAGAAGCAGCAAGGAGCAGGTCGTGGAGGCAGGTGCGCTTTTAAAACACAGCTCCCAAGGTGCCGGGGCCTGGAAAGTGTTTGTGTCATCCTGCCACACACGATAATTACCTTGTTAGGAGTAATTAAACGTGGATTTGTGATCCTTCTAAGGTGGAGCTTCCCTTTCCCTCCTCTTAATCATGAAAGGCAGCTGCAGTTGCAGTGCAGACAATGGGAGCATCCCGGAGCAGGGCGGCCACAGTGGGCGCATCCGTCATCCCAGGGCCCTGGTAGTTGACCCGGCTGTTTTCCCACCCCTGTGCTCCTCCCTGACATGAAACCATCTGAATTGTTTTCTCCTGAGATTTAATTTTGGTAGAGGGGGGTAAGCTGAGTGCCAGCCCAGCTTGTGCATGGCACCGCAAATCTGTGCTGGGCTGCTCCTGTGAACTTGATAAAGGGGCCCAATTTTCCTGGACCTCAGTGATCCAGGATGTGAAATGGGAACATTGCCCCCAGTCTGCCTGATTATGAGTCTCCATTTAATAACTATCCAGAAAGTGTTATGCAAGAGGGACAGAGATGTGTTATGGGGCCTCCTGTCTCTCCTCTGTCCAGAGGCAGCAGAAACAAAGGTTGCAATTTCTCATTTACTCTCAGGTTGTAGAAAAATCATCGCTTGTGGACTCCTCTGGAGTGCCTGGGTCTTCTTCATGTTGGAGAAACCTTCTGTAGATGGAAAGTCAGAAGTTTCCTGGTCATGCTGGTGTGATGGGATGGGGCAATGGGGAGCTATCCAAAAAACATCCCCCCAGATGCATGTCAGGTTTGAAAAACCTTTGGTTTGAATTTTCCTCAGGAGGTATGATTTGGTTGTTACCCCAAATGAAACAGTTACCTGGCTGAGAAGCTGGCATGCTCAAAAATTCAACTTTTTGCTTTCCCCCCTCTTCCCACCTTAGCTAGAGACACATTGCTTACTAGGAATTAAAAATGAGACAGTTTTAGCTTCCTTGGGCATCTGGAAAATTGCTTGATTAGCAGAGCAAATTATTTCACAAAAGAAGTAGGGGTTTTTTTTGTTGTTGTTGTTTGGAAGCATCCAGGAGTTATTTCAATCAGAAAGTGCTAATCATCAATTTAAGCTTAAGAATCAATGGGTTGTAGCGGTGGCAAAAGCCAAATCAATGCTGAAAATCTGACCCGTGGATAGGTTTGGTCCCCTTTCTCACACTCCCCACCTGCCTCCCTTCCCCCTCCCCTCCTCCCCTCAAGCAGTGACCGAGTAATTAATAAGGCATAAGGGGAAATATGAATGAATTGGGCTGAGCGAGAGAAGGACGAGCAGGAGGAAGGATTTGCTCTGTGTATCTGAACAGCTTTAATTAGCTGTTTCTTAGTCTCTTTGGTTTGGTTGCTTGTTAGGGTAATCCAGTTAAAGAGGCTGCCTTTCATCTCTGTTAGACTTTTCTCAGCAGAGAGGGAAGGGTGAGCTGCGCCAGAGCATTGGGAGCCGAGGCCACCCCAAACCCCAAATGCGATTGTTCCTACAGGGCTGCCGCCTTTAAAAACCACTAAAACAACCCAACTCCGGCACAGCCCTCCAGCTAGCCGCGAAGTCAGCGGTAAAATGGCCAATGTGCTTCTCTGGGCTTAATGTGTCCTGTTTTCTGACCCCGAAACGTTTTCTTTATGAAAGGATCAAGTTGGGGGCATTGTCCCAGCGCCTTGAAAAGAGCTGCACAGAATGCTCTTTTGTGTTAAGTTGCCTTTTTTTTTTTTTTCTGAGCCACTGCCTGCTGTGTTTTTTTCCTCCCCCCTCCCTTCTGCACGATGGGGGGAGAGGCTGGGACGGACAGTGATACAGACAGAGACTGTCTTGATGAACCATCTGTGCCACAGTGTAATCCAGTCGAGCTGAAAAATTAAACAGCATTTTCAATTAACTTTCTCTCTCTGGCTCTTTTTTCTTCTTCTTCTTCTTCTTGGGGAGAAGTTTTATTTTAACCCCTTGGAAGCCATTGGGATGGGGAGGATCCTGGATGCTGGGGGGTGGGGTGGAGGGGCAGTGAGGGCAGGGCACATGGGAAAAAAACCACACCTGGAATCAAGAGGATGTCCGAGAAGCCAAGTGTCCTGACTGGGGCAGGACATGCTGCCTGACCCAGGGGATGGTTCAGAAAAACATGGAATAAATGGGCCACGGGGGAACTTTTTCTTAGTCAGTTGAAATAGTGTGTACTCCTTTAAAAAATGACAATGGTGGGTTTTGTTTACTTGTGTTGATATGACCTAGGACATTTTCATTGTCCTGTTTAAGTGGGTTTTTTCCTCACAGCGCTATCTTGCGGCAAGGAGTCCCAGGGATTAACTCTCTGTTGTCTATAACTATTGCCTTTTTATCAATTGTAAGGGGTTTTTTTGCCATTCATCTTCACTTCTTCATTTCATTTCCTTCTTCCTTTACCCAAGGGAAGGAGCAATAGGTGTTGTTTTACTACAGCTACTCCTGTTCCACTCTCCGTTTTGTACATGTTCTTTGCCACCATTTTCATTTGTCCTCTACAAAACAGGTATTTTCATTCTTGTTGGGAAAAAGGTTGCTCCTGACCTTGGATGGTGGCTGTGGTTCATGTGCATGCTCCCTCAGCAGAGGTGTGAGGGCTGGCATGGGACGCAGCGTCCCTGCTGCTGGCTGCTGCTGCAGCCAGGTTGTGGTTACCTTGGCTCTTTTGGGGAGAATCCTGCCTTTTTCCCATTGATGACTCTAGCTGTCCTGGGTGCTCGCTTGGGGGCTCCTCAAAAGGCATTTAGAAAGCCCCCAAAACTTGCTGGCCAGTCGTGGAGCTGAGACACTCAGACAATTCCCATGGAGAAGAGAGTATTTGCCTTTGCAGGAAGCTCCCCACGTGGGGTGTGTTAAGTCATGGCCATCTGAACACAGTCTTTAATTCTGGAAAAGGTTTTCCAGCGATTTCCCTAATACGGAAGCAGGGGTTTGCTCATCTGTAATCCTCATGGCCACCCTACGGCCTCTGAGGAACATTACCAATGTTTTGCCCTCCAGTCCTCTGGCTTAGTGGTTGCAATAATCCTCATACTATTTTGCTCTTATAAACTCCTTTTACAGCTGTAGGACTCCCAGTGCTTCACAAGGGAGATGAACCTTGTTAGGACTTTATTTTGAAGCAGAAATGAAGCATAAGGAAGCAAAGGGACTCACCAAAGGTACCAGGTGACAAAGCGTAATGGCTGAGTCTGGTCCATGAGCTGGAAATCCAGGCTGTTCCCTGTTTCTGGTGGAGCTCAGCTGCTGGTGCTGAGGCAGATCTCCAGCCCTGTCATTCCCACTCCCCTTCACTTGTGTCTCCCCTGGACCTGGGAACTTGAATTGTTGTAACCTGCGTGCCATGCACACACAGGCAGGGGCACCCAGTTCTCGCTCCTCCAGCTCATCACTTGCCTCCTCACTCAAGCAGTTCAGCAACCTTCCTGAGCCCTCCCAGCTCCACACCCTCCTCCTCCTCAGCATTCCTCCTCACTAAGTTCTCTTCTCTCACACTTGAAGGACAGAAGCAGCAACTTTTCCCCAGCAGTGACCTCAGGGAAAGACCCAGGAGGATGGCCCCATGCCTGTTTACTTTCCCAGTGCTCATACTTGGGGGCATGGAGCTGGTAGAGGGGTGGGTGCAGACCCTGGGCTCAGTCTGTGTCCCAGGCTGTTGAACACTCCAGGTGTCCATCTACAGCTGTGTCGGCTGGAGGCCAGGGTGGGAGGACCTCTGCTTCCCATCAGAGCAAATCCAGGCTGTTTCTGGACCCAGACTGCTCTGTCCCACTCTGCAGAAGCTGGGACAAGGGGACAGTGGGTGACAGCAGAGCTGTAGCTTCACCACAGCCTTTGCATCTCCACTCCAGACCTATTTCACATCGCTGGGTAAGACCAGGAAAAGCAAAAAAAAAAAATTAAAAATGCCTCCTGCTCCCTCCAAGCCGGTGTCCCCAGTCCATTGACTTCTGCAGCCAGGAGGGATGGTCTCTGAGGTGTGCGGGTCCCTCCAAGCCCTGTCGTGCAGCTGGAGCTGGTCACTTCTCAGGCTGGCAGATGAGCAGGGAGAGTTGCCACTTGCAGCAGCATCCCGGTGCCCGCTTGCCCCCTCGCAGGGTTCCCTTCCCAGCCCACAGCTCCCCCGGGGACAGCAGCCTCCCAGTTACCAGGGGCTGCTGCTGGCATGACAGGGGAGAAGAATACTCAGCAAATTGCTTTGCTGCACATCCTAAAGCAGCCCTTGATTTGATTTAAACAAAAACAAAAGGGGGCTTGGTGGAAAGCGGGGCGATTGGCGGGCGCAGGCCCTCTTCTGTGTCTCGCACACACAGGCTCGCATAAGTGACAGCTCAGTGGGCCGCTGTTGAGCGCTTTCATTGCACTGGCTCAGCCTTTCGCTGGGGAAAGCCAAAGTGTCTGTCACTGTGTGTCCCTCCCCGGCCCCCCCACCCCACCCCACGCCTTTTCTTTTGCTGTTCCCTTTCTTTCCCTCCCTCTCTCTGCGGAGGAATGGGCGAGACCTTTGCATTCAAAGGGAGGATGGCTCTGTGAGGTCTCGCTGAGGGTGGAAATCGCTTTAGCAGAGATGATGTTTCTTTGTTTAGGGGCAAATTGTGCCCCTTCTCTGCTGCTCCAGAGTTGCCAGATGCTGTCATCTGCAGGGGGTCCCCAGAGAGGGGTGCGGGAGGCACGAGGGGAGGGGAAGGATCTGGGAGGGGAGCTGCCGGTTTTAGCACTTTTCAACGGGAGGCAGGGATACGAGGGAGAAGAGAGAAAGGTTTGGAAGATTTGTAGCCAGTGCCTGGGGAACTGCCTGTGAGCGAGGGCACAGGGAAGAAGTGCAGCTGGGTGGAAAGGATGTGTGCTCCTTCCTCACATTCTGGGGCCGTGAGCTCCACGCACTGCTGAGCAGTGGCTCTCCCTGGATGCTTTGGTCTGAGTTTCTGCTGTTACTTGATCCCCCACCAGATTCCCACGCTGCTCCCAGCTCCAGTCTTGACCAAACTGGAGCCCTAGGACTGAATTAACTGACACCAAGGGAAATGGCTGGTGTATTGCATTTCAATGTCTACAGTCGTTCGTTTTATTGGAGCTGTTCTGACCATATCCAGCTCTCATAGCAAGCTGGGGTAGATTCACACCTTGGCTTTCACATGGACCTTGCACAACAGGCAAGGTAGTGGGATCAATAAGAAGTGGTGTACAGCATCAAGGAAGACACAGGGTGCTTGGACATGCAGCAAGGGCTACAATGGGGCAGAACCTCTTGCTGCTCTCCCTGGAATCAGCACCCGTTACACTTTGTGCCTGGGCCCTGAACATACTGCAGACAACTGCAGACACTGCACTCCCGCTCCCAGCATCCCAGGGAGAGGCAGGACTGGAGAACACCAGCAGAGCTTTTGAGGACATGCTACTAGACCTCTTCTGATGCCTGAGCACATGGTCTTGGCCAGTTGTGGCCACGTGTGAGTGTGTTTGGGATGACACATTCTCCTGAACCCCTGGACCAGGGCTGCTCTTACTTTGACAAATGAGCAGCCCCCTCAAGTGCCTGTCCTTCATCCCTTCGTGAGCTGTCTGACACCCTTGTTGAGCTCCATTTCCCCAGATATATTCATTGGTGGGTCTTGTGGGTTCTTGTTTCTGAGGACTCAGAATGTGGTCGTCTCGGCCCTCCACAGCTCGTCATCCTTTCTGGGCATGATCCTACAGTCTCTGCCTTGATGGCAGCAGATATCAGGTCCATGTGTGTCCAAGGACACTCTCAGATCACCTCCAGGCTTGATGCCAGCACTTTGGGTGAAGAGGCTGGTTGGTATTTGGAAGTAGACAGGGTGGTTGCTTTAGCAGCAGATCACTGTAACTCCTGGCATGAGGAGTGTGGTGTGGAACATGAATTTCGGCATGTGTGCTACTCCTAACAGTCGTCTGCTTCTCTAGTCCCAGTAGCAGGGTCAGGCTTACCACAGTCTGCTTTGGCAGAGGGGAAGGGGAGCAAATATCTCCCCAGTGAGGGACAAGGAGAGCGACTTGTTTGGGTGATCCTCCAGAGTTCTCCTGCCAACCCTGGTTTCATACGCCTTGGCTGTGCTGAACACTTTCTTTCGGTCCTTTTGGCAACCTCACAGTTAAAAACTTTACCAGTTTCTTTCTCTCTCTTTTTCCCTTCCTTCCTTTTCAGAGTTGACAGGGGCAAAATAAAGGCTTTATTTTTTTTAAACAATTTTGTTCCTTCTGGGAGTGATGGAGCGAGAGTGAGTGAAGATTATAGCTCTGTGTGCCGAAGACCTTCATAATGGGGGGAGAAGCAGTGACATAATGGGAACCTAATGGCAGTAATTGGCCCTGGTTTTGACAGGGCCTATATCACGGCTCAGGAAAAAAAGAGATGTTTAAAGTAAAAATTTACACAAAATTATACGGTTTGGGGGGTGAAAACGGCTGTTTGGTTTTTATCTCTTTTTTTCCCATTCCTCTGGGGACGTTGCCTCGCACTGTGTTTGTGTCTGTGTGTGTTTTCATGTCCATCACTTAATCAAAGTCAGAACGCGGGTCCCTGAACAAGGGAGCCCTCTGCACAACACCCAGGTTTTTAAAGCACTGGGTCAGATGCTGAAAAACGGCACTGCTGAAGTCTCCTTCAGGACAGGTGGGATGCGGGGACCCCACTGAGATTTCTCCAAGGGTCAGCTGTGCCAAGGCTGGTGGCAGAGGAAGGCAGGGATCACGATGGGGCACAGAAGCTGGAGCAGCAGGGAGGGGTTGTGGGCAGGGATATCTGTTTCTCCTTGCTGTCCACACCACCAAGTGAGATCTCTTCCCCCTTTCAGAGGGTTGTAATTAATGGAGCAGGATCAAGTTGGGGGTCTGTAACCAGTGTTGTTCCCCAAGAGTCAATACTCAGTCCGGTCTCGTTCAACATATTCATCAATGACCTGGACAAGGGAACCGAGTGTATCCTCAGCAAGTTCACTCTTGATACCAAACTAGGAGGGCTGGCAGACACTCCAGAAGGCTATGCCACCATCCAGCGTGACCTGGACAGGCTGGAGAGCTGGGCAGAGAAGAAATGAGGTTCAACAAGGGCAAGTGTAGGGTCCTGCACCTGGGGAGGAAGAATGCCAGATACCAATATAGGTAGGGGAAGACCTGCTGGAAAGCGCTCCTGAGGACAAGGACTCCTGAGGGTCCTGGTAGATAGGAAACTCTCCATGAGCCAGCAATGTGCCCTTGTCACCAAGAGGGACAATGGAATCCTGGGCTGCATAGAGAAGAGCATGGCCAGTAGATCAAGGGAGGTCATTCTCCCCCTCTACTCTGTCCTGATGAAGCCACAACTGGAATACCGCATCCAGTTCTGGGCTTCCTAGTTCAAGAGAGACAGGGAACTACTGGGGAGAGTCCAGCATAGTGGTCCCAGGGAACAATGTCCTTCCTCCAACACAGCCATGTCAGCACCAGCTGGGATACAATGCTAGTTTGAGCTCTGATTGCGTTGCAGTCCTGGACCTCACTACACATCTTGTGTTGCCATATCACAGTGCGAGCTGAGGTCCAGCTTGATGTCCCCACTCAGGTTTTCCCTGCTGCTGCAGCTTCTCTTGCACATTTTCTTGCTCAATACTTATCAGTCAGTTTGTTCTTCCTTGGAATAGCCATGTATGCTAATGAAAGCCTCTACATTTTAGCATTACCCTTAGCCATAAAGCGGCCACAGGCTTGGAGGTGTGACAGCAAGCAGAAGCTTGGAAGTGTGGCACTGTAAGCATCTGTGTGTGTCTGTGTGATTTTATATACACTGTTTGGGATGGGGACACAAACTTGTGCCATAACCTGCAAGAGCCTTCATAAAGCACATGCATGTTGTGGCAGAAGCATGCTTGTCACACGTGTGGTTGTGACAGTATGGTGACAAATTGCATCACTACAATTTGGATCACAAAGCAATTCTAGAAGATGTTAGATCTTTCTAGGGTGCATTGAGTTACAAATTCCGCTGTTTTCAAGTTGGATTTGGCACAAGGGGCTGCTGGCCCTATGGGCTAAAAGGTGTTGAATTGGGAAGCTTCTCTGCGTCTTGATTTGTTGATTGAAAAAGCCCAATTCTTTCGCTATCCTGACTCTAGGACCTTTAAGTGTGTCTAGTAAATAACCTCAAGGCTCACCATGCCCATCACCCAGTAGAAGTTGGGCAATACTCTTCATGGACTGACCCCAAGAGAGCAGGTAGGATGCACAGCACATAGATTTATCTTGTGGGAATGGCCAAAGGGGCTTGTACAGGTATCTTCCCACCCATTCTGGACAAAACGAATCCAGTAGACTTGTACAATACAGTTTAAAGGAGTCAAGGAGCTTAAAGGAGGATCTCTCAGTGAAAATGCCTGAGGGCTGTTGTTACACCTCTGTGTTAAGGGATCAATAGTCATTTGGGCCAGATTGAGCAGAGAAGTGACTAATCTCAGAATCTCAGAAAACACCATTCCCTGTGTATTGGAGTTGGGAGTGTTGTGCCATGGTCTGGGAGGGTAACCTGGGCTCACTGGGCACTTGATGAGCTTGCAGACCTCAGGGGGTCCACTGTAGTGTGATGTTCTGGGGATAAATAAGCACATCTCTCCTCTAAGCTATGAGCAGTTGTCTGTTCTTCAACCTAGGCAGCTGAGAGTCACGACACAGAAGCTCTGTGCTTGTCCAGCAAGCTCACATGGATCATCTACTGCTGTAGACTGCCTGGAAGGGCCTTTACTTGGCCCAGCTTCTCCAGCCATCTCAGCACCTCACATCTCCCAGGGAGGGGGACAGAAAATATGCTTAGCTCCAGTTTAGACATGGAAATGCAAAATCCCAGCGCTGGCTGGTGGTAGGAAAGGGAAGTCCTTTTAGCACTAAAGGCTGAGTGGAGCCATAACTCTTCCCTGCACTTGTTTTGCTTTACTCTGAGGTGCCTCTCTGCCCACCCCACGACCAAGCTCGTGTGTGTGTGTGTGAGGGTGTGTGCTTGTGCGCATGCACCTGACTGATCTTAAACAAGTGTGTAAAACTCGTTTGCCTTCCCAGCTCAAAGGCAGCAGACCTTGGGGGCAGGGGGAAAGCAACATCTGTTCAAAACCAAACAGTGCCTCCTGCTAAATGGCCTAGAAAGCTCCTGCGAGCGGGGTCCTAGGTGGAGACTTCAACGCTGGGAATGTTTTGTCTGGAGGAGCTGGGATTGGAGGTGGGTGTCTGTGGGGGCTCCCACATCCTGAGAATGAGCCACATCTGGGGAAGTCATTTGGCTGGTGCTGATGATTCCCCAAGCGCTCTTGGCTTTAATGACTCGTGATGCCGCAAGAAGTGGCCCTGTAATGGCCATTCCATGCTTGGCCAAGGGGCACGTGCTCTGCCCCTGCACCGGTGTGTTTTCTCATTCCCACAGGGGACCAGCACCTTCCGCTCTCCAACTGCCCCAGGCAGGGCCACCTGGAGACCCCAGCACCTTCAGGAAGGGTCTGGGGGATTTGCGGGTTGCAGTAAGGTGTGTTTCTGATAGCCATCCAAGGCATTTGTTCTGGCTCTGCTGTACCCATCACCAGCTCTGGCCCAGCGTGAATTCTCCCTGCAGGAGGTGGATTCAGAGGTGCTGGCTAAGCTGGGCTGTGGATGCAGACCCATGAGTGTAAGTCTGAGCAGGGACCTGCTGCTTGTAACAGGAGGGAGAAGGGGAGCACCCTGACCCTGGAGCAGCAGTGCTGGTGATTTCACTGCCTGGGAGCTGGGCTTTCAGTGAACATTTTATGTTGCATTGCCTAGTGCAAGGGTGGCCAAGGCCTGGAACACCAGCACCGGTCTTGCCTGTTGGAACTTGCATGGGACCAAGCACCCGCAAGTGCACTCACAGCGCTTCTTACTGTGCCACTGTGATGGCATTTCTCTGCCAGACTGCCACAAATCTCCATTTAGAAAGGTCCGTGCCTTGGACCTTGTACCTTTCAGACTGCTTGTAGAGACCCAGGCCATCCTGTCAGCCCAGCATCTGGCCAGGCCTGCTCCTTTGGGGGTTTTCAGCTCCGTTCAGAAAGGTGAATTGCTGCGGCACTTGTCCTGCTGGGAACCAAACTAGCGATCCGTTTAATCTGGCACCACCCCTGCAATGGTTGGTGGAGCTCAGTACTCCAGCAAGGGTTTACGTACCTTGCAGGTGGCAGTTTGGGGTTATTTCCCCTCCACCTCTTGTCCCACTCACTCAACAGACTTCAGTTTAAATCCCCCACCCACGTGGCAAATCTAAGGTAAAGGTTCCTTGATTGAAAGTTGCCTTCTGCTGACGTGGTGGTGTCCAGTAGCCATGGTACTCACGTGGCTTTTCTACTATCCAAGTACCATCATTAATCCCCCATAGGAGGATTTTGGTGGGTCTCAGCCTAGTTTCTGGTGGCACGTGCACATAGTGGCAGAGACTCTGTTCTCCCTCCTGCTGTCCGCCTTAACACAGAAGCTGAAGTCCAAGAGGGGCCAAGGAGAATGGAGCTGGCACCATGCAAAGCAGACATCCTAGCTCTCCTGCAGCCTCTGAGACTGCTGTTGACCCACCAGGCACGTGGGGCTGGCAGTGGACTGACCCTGCCCCACTGCTTTGGTCTCACTTAACCCCAAACAGCAGAGTACCACAGCTGAGTAACCACAAGTCATTTTGTGTGCAAGCACGATGTTCTCTAGGTTCCAGCTGTGGTGAAGAGGGATAGAGAGACAGGGTCATTTCCTGGTGGCTCCTCTGATACATCCGTGGACTTTCTCCTTGGTTGCATCGGTTTGAGGGTCTGCTGCAGCCTGCTGTGACCTGTGCTGTGTCCAGATTTGACTGTTCCTGGAAGACCACCCTCCTCTTCCTCCTCTTCTGCCCTGGTTTGGTTCTCCTTCCTTTGGTAGGTTCTCTTGATGCTCTCCTGCTTCCCATCCAGATCCTGGTGGAAGACCCATTTTCACACCAAACCAATGCAAAGCAACATGATAGTAACAGCAATGAGCACGTATGGATTTGGGGTGCTCACAGGGCCTGGTTCCTACTCAGCTCTGGGTTACGGCATCCGGTACCGCATCCTGGCAGGAGCCCGTCCGCTGAGCCGGTGGGGAGCAGGGAATTCCCTCCCCCTGCCCGCCTTGCGCAGCGAGCGCTCATAAAGCTGCAGGTGTGGGATGTTTGTTATTTAGTCTACAGCCTGGTATGTGACAGTTTCTTTTCTACTCGGAGTGCTTTCAGATAATTAGTACATTACGATTCCCCCACCTTGAGTGGGGGAGAGAGGAGGGGGCAGCCCACCCTCAGACTACTTGTAATTTCACATCCTGTGTTTTATGGACCCGAACTGTTCGGGGCGGGGAGTGGGATGGGGGCGGATCAGAGAGCAAACAGCGAGTCCTTCCCCCACCTTGACTATCAACCAAACCCCGGGGTTGTTAGGGTGGCCAAATGTTATTTTGCAGAGTTGCAACCAACTTAATTCAGAGATTTGTTTGCTTTTTTTTCTCCCTTTCTTTTTNCTTTTTTTTTTTTTTTTTTTTTTTTTTTTTTTTTTTGCTTCCCTTTTAAGGCTTGAATGCCTTAAAAAGGGAAGAATGAAAAACAAGATGCTCTTTCTCCCGGCCTGTCCACGCTCCCCTCTCTCCCTTTTTATTACACGCTTATCGCTTCTTTCCCTCCTGCTTTTGAAATTGATTTCCTTTCCTTTCTCCCCTATTCAGGGCCTAAACGCTGAATGTTCGATATTTCATTTGAGGCCGCTAATCGCATTACCACCCTTGACGTTTTACAGATATCATATTATGGGCGCAAATTTGGCAAATTATTAGCGTTGTAATGTATAGCTTGTCAAAGGTATTTAAGACACTAAGAGCCCTGGGCTTATCGGGGTTAGCAGAGAGCTCTCGTTGAGCTTTTGAAATGCAGAGAGCCGGTTATAAAACACACTGTGACTCTCTTTTCAGCTTGTAAAAAAAAGAGAGTGCGAGAGAGAGAGAAAGGAGGGGGAAAAAATATCATCCGTCTATCAGGGGCTTCCAGGGCTGATAACAAGCAAAATTCTTCTCTGTGGGTTTCACTGGAAATGTGAGAAGCTTTTAAAACATTTCACAAGCTGTCTGGGAAAGAGGAAAAAATCTTTATTGAAAGGATGTAGCAATCTTTTTACTGAGGTCTATTTATCTCCTGGGAACAAGCTGTAAGTTGGAGTTCCCTTCCCGGTCACCGGAGGGGTTTGGGGAGGGAGAGCGGTGTCCCCTGGTGCTCCAGCACTGTCCCCTGTGGAGACTCCTCCTGGCCCAGCCCGGGATGCTGGCGGCTGGCAGTGGGTGCCAGCAGCCCTCCTTCCCTTCGCTCAGCCGGGATGCTCGTTAGGCAGAGTCCGGAGAAGCCCCTTCCCCCAGTGTCCCACTGCAGCTCCGGGGCAGGCAGAGCAGGACAGAGCCAGCGCTGGCATTTGCTCAGCGACCCTTTCCCAAGGGGAGGTGTTTCCTCTCCGATCAGTTTATTATAATGGTTTTAAGTCCCTTTAAAGCCCTGTGGGGGATTTCTGCCTTCTCTCGGTGTGGAGATGTGAGTGTGTGTGTTTCCCCCTCTCTTTTCAGACAAAGGGAGGAGGGGGCATGGCAGCGCTGGGTCACATTTTGGTCCCAATATTGTGATGCTAACAAGCTGTGGAGTTCGTCAAGGCGAAGAAGAAGCGGGGCTCCAGCAAGACCAGGGAGGGGGTGACGGGGTTGGCGTGATTCACTCCCCGCTGGCAGCAGAATGGATATCATGCGTCTTATTACGGAGTTAGACAGACAGAGCCCCACCACTGAGAGCTGTCAGTCCTGCCTCCGCTTGACAAAAACAAGCCATAAATAAGCAAATGTTTCACAGCAAGGGGGCTTGTGTGTGTGTGAAAGAGAAGGGGAATAGCTGTGTGTGAAATACCCGGGGGGGGGCTGCATTTGCAGCCCCTGTTTCTAAGAGGGAAAATGGGTGAGATTGATGCCGCTTGGGTCTCCTCGGAAGGGAACCTGTGTCTTCGTGTTGCCTTGCTTAAGTGTTTGGAAGCATAACCTCATGTACACCAGGCAGGGCACATCTGGGTGAGAGCGTGCCAGCACAGGGGGTATGCGAGCACATTCACAGCGGTTTGTGTTTCCTAGGCTGCCTCGGCAGGAGAGGTGGCTGGGGGGGGTTCCTCTTACAGAGGTATTTAGCTGGAAAGACATGATGGGATGCTGAGGCTGGTAAAAGCTTTAAAAGTACCTGTTGCATGTTCATATGGGCTTGGCTGTGACACATGTGCTAGGAAGGTGCAAAGTGGTAGGTTCAGGGAGATGTTGTGCTGTTCTGGGCACAGAGGATCTCTGAGAGGAGCTAAGCCTGGAGATGGCTTGTGTGCAGGCATGGGTGAAATGCCCGTCATACTCAGCAGGTTCTGCCAGCACCTATGAAGGCAGGAGGACATGCAGCTGTCAAGGGCAGGAAGCCTGTCTTGTTTGGGGCAGGAAGGTTCCATGGTCTTGTCATAGCTCTTCTAAGAGAGCATAAATGAAAAAGACCAAGCCTGAGCCCTGGGAGAGATGCAGCATCCATATGTCACCCATCCCACCCAGGATGAAGCAGGGCTTGGCACATAGTGCCCTGTCTCTGCTGATGGGTGCAGGAGTCTTTCAGGGCAGCCCAGCAGCCCCCCTCCAGCCCCCTTCCGCTGTGGGTGCTCTGCCATCCACATCCTCCCAGCAGCTTTCAGCCTCTTCTCATTTTGTGGTGCCCCGGGGGGTTTCCAGCAGAGGTGTAGAGCCCACATGCAGAGCACTGTTTGATCCTCAGTTTGCTTTTTCTTGTTCAGGGTTCCTGGGAATTAATCCATGGACCCTCAGGGGCCACAGACCATGGGCTGCAAATCCCTGCTCTCTGCTATACCTGTCAGAGTTTTGTAACTGTCCCCATGCCAGTCAGAAGGCAGGGGTTGGTGTCCTCTGACCAGCCAGTTAAAGCTGATTTTCAAGACTTTCACTGCAGAAGAGAGCTACTCAGCACCCCTGTGCCGTGCAGCAAGTTTTGGGTCAGTGCTAAGGGCTGAAGGGGGAGAAAAATCAACCACAGGGCAGGTAGCAGTGCACAGGTTTGCCAGCTCTGTGGTTATCAGTGCTTGCAGGTCCAGGAGCAGTGGTGGGAAAGAGGAGATGCAGCAGGATTTGGGAAAAGGTTCTGGGTTAGATTTGGCTGCTTTGGGGAATTTGCTTCATTGTAGGCGAATGTGGCAGACAAGCCCTTTCCATGTTAAATGGAGCAACCTTTCTATCTCATATGACTGTGGTCCTTCTACCTTAGAAGAAGGTAGTAGGAAAAAGGCACTGCCCTTTCCTTGGGTGGTTTCTGATGGTCCAGAGACCAAAACTCTTAAGTCCATCCTTAGGGCTTTGGTCCAGTTTCCCTAATGGACAGAAGTTTGTTTGATTTGAGTGTGGAGTGCTGGGCTCCCTTCCCCTCTCAGCCTCCTAAGGATGCAGCATTCTCCCTCTCTCTCATACGAAATGGCGCATCGGTAAGTGCTACTTAAGAAAACACATGTTCTCCCCCTTGAAAGCAGCTCCCCCCTACTCCCCCCTCACACCAACACCTTTCTTTATTCGACCCAAACCTCACCAAGGGGAATTTGCAACAACTGTGGTGATAAATCCGCCCGCAGATAATTGGCAAGAAAACAACACTTGTGCAGTATATAACGTTTTATGGTTGTTTCATGTACTTTATTATAATACTAATGAGCAGTTATATATCAGGAGCTAACTGCACGCCGGATTAGCTTGTTAGCATGATATGAAACGGCAGAGCAAATAGTCCAGTCCCCCTCACCCGCGCGCCCTCCCCCTACCTCTCATTCCCATTTGCACTGAGTAATTAGTATGCAAATTAGACCCCGGGACCACACAAGTTCTAGTATATTACAAGGGCTTTATTATGCTCTTGTGAGTAGATGATGGAAGCGGCCCGTGACAGTGTTTATCTCACTACCTCTCTCTCTTTTTCTCTCTCACATACATTGGCAGAGAGTAAACACACACTGAGCTGGGCCCCGTACCATTATGACTCCCTGAAGATGCCACCAGCTTGCCTTTATCCCGACAACCGGAGTTAAGAGCCTCCTCTGGAAACACCATAACAATGATGTTAATAATAATAATAACCCTGATGATGGTGGTGATGCTAAGAGCAGCCTTGGTGCTGGCAGTCATGGTGATGATTGCAGGAGCAAGGAGAAAGATCAGAATGAGCCAGAATGAGCTCTTTGTCACCTGGGTCATGCTGTGGAGAGGCAAGGGTTGGCCTCAGTTTCCAGCCCTGCAGGGATTCCCTGCTTTCATGTAGCAGAGGATTATGGTGTTAACTGCTCTTGGTGCGTTATGCTCAGAGCAAAGCATCGTCATAGTCTGTGGTGATTCCCAAGCTAGTGAGAGACAAATCTCAGCTGAAGTTTGCCTCTGGGTTCCTTTCCTCTTCCGTTTTCTGCATACCATACTTTGTGTCCCATTTTCTTTTTTTCTCTTCATTTCTCACTGAGGTGGTCTCTGTCTTCCAACCATGTATCTGATGATGGACAGAATTCCCTCATTATAGGCACTTTCCATTTAAATTAGACTGTAAGACACCAGCAGCATCCTTTGTGTCTCCTGCCAGCATGACTCAAATATTCACCAAGGCACACACTAGAGTCAGGCTCTATGGTCCAGTGGTGGTCTGCTGAGATGTTGAACATGGTGCCATGGGCTGAAATCATAGAATCACAGAATCGTTATGGTTGGGAAGGACCTCTGAGATCACCAAGTCCAACCAAACACACACAAAAAACCCCTACAATCTTGGCCACTAGAGCATGCCACTAGAGCATGCCCTGAAGTGCACATCTACACATTTCTTAAATACTTTCAGGGGTGGTGACTCAACCACCTCCCTGGGCAGACCATTCCAGTGCCTAACCACTCTTTCAGTAAAGTAATTCTTCCTAATAGCCAGGCTAAATCTCCCCTGCTGCAACTTCAGACCATTTCCTCTGGTCCTGTCATTATTCACTTGCGAAAAGAGGCCAATACCAACTTCTCTACAACCTTCTTTCAGGTCGTTCTGCCTGTAGCAGCTGAAACCACCCAGCACCCTGTTGAGCTATTCGCTTTGATTTAGGGTTATCATAACCAGGGCTGATGCCAGTCTGGTCACCTGAGTGCAAATACAGTCTCATTCCCACATCCAACCCAGCCTGCTCTTGTCTCTCCAGGTCTAGATCTGGAATCTCACTTGGTTGGGGTTGCTCTTTGGGTTGAAGCAATGAATATTGAGGACCTGGTAGGAGTGATGGAATGGAAGGAATCTTAATGAAATCTCATCCCTGCTTCTTAGGTCCTTGTGGCATGCAGTCACCTCCACAAACATGTTGATCTCCATCTCAGAAACAAGTAGGTTTTGGCCCAGAGGCTTTCCAATAGAAAGTCCTGGCTGTGAAGCTCTAGGCCTTTGGCCAAAAGAAGATGTTGTATTATGGGGGGGTCCACGTGCTCTGTGCAAATGCAACCTCCTGTGGTCACTGTAGCGCTTTGGGGGTATCTGGAACTTCATGAAGGTTCAGGAGAGCCAACTGATGGGCCTGGGCAGAGAGACCTGGGTTGGTGCCAGGTTCTGTGCTGGGCTGCTCATGGAGCAGGGCAAGTGTGGCAGCCACCAGGCATTAAACCATCTCTGGGGAGCTGCCTTTTGCCAGTCTTCCTTGGTGGGTTCGCTGTCAGCGTTCACTTTGGTTTGTTCCCATTTGCATCTGGCTTTTTGTCCCCCCAACAGCTGACCATCCTGGCTGTTCGCTGTTCTGGAGGACAAAGAGAAAAGGACAACTAGAGGGATTGTTTGCTTTTCTGGGAGGTGTCTTCTCAGGGCTTAATGCTGAAGAACTTTGTGCCAAAGGAGAAAGATCCTGAAATCCCAGAGCAAAAAAAAATTGGCCACATTTGTCCTGAGCGTAAGTGAAAGGCGAGGGGGGGAAATCTGTAGAGGCGGCAGTTTTTGTAAAGCGCTGAAGTGCCCCACACATCACGCCCTGACAGGCCCTGATGTTAGCTCCCGGAATGGATCACAGGAGACTCATTAGAAAAAACAAATATTATCACACGCTGAAATGATTTATGGAGAAAAATGAAAAATTTTGTGTTGTTGCGTCCTCGCTCTCCTGCTCTCCTCTGCTTTCGCTCAGGGAAGTTATTTATGGCAGCGGGCCCTTAACAAGAGAAAGGCGAAGCGCCGAGCCACTCGCTCCTGCAAACTGCCTGCATTTGATTTTTATTAGCGAGTTAAAACTTCCTTCTTTTCACCTCTCCCCCCTTCCCCCTCGCACGCCTTTATTATCCCGGACTAACTGAAATGCATTTTAATGCCTACTACTTGTGCTTTTAATAGTGATCCTATCGCCACCCCAGCAGCAAATAAAGTGACGTTGACAGGGGGAGGAAGGCCTGACAGACAGCCGGGCAGACAGGAAGGAGTTACAGGCCCGCGTGTGCTCCCTCCTCGTCTGCTCGGCGCCGCTACCTTCCCAGTAACCCGAGAGGCGTTTTATTGTCAGAGGAGCAAATGCACTAGGAAAAACCAGTGTTTGCAGCCCCGGCAGCGCGCCGCCTGCTAGGCCGAGGGTGTGCGGTGCCCACCAGCACATAGGCTGGTGTCCCTGTGGAGAGGGGGGGATAGTCTATGGGAGACGTGGAGCTTCCCTCAGGCTTAAGGTGTCCCTGAGCTGGGGTCTCTGGGGGGAATCCGGACCCTCGGCTCTGGCTGCCCAGCCCAGCTTCCCAAGCAGGGCTCTCAACTCTGGGCCTTCCCTGGGGCCTCCTTGCCGAGGCATGGGTGGGAGGGTGAAGAAGGGGCTGGTGCCTGTCCCTGCCAGGACACAGCCTGGCCTCGGGAGCAATTTTCCTGGCCCCAGCAGGATAACCCTGGACTGCCATCCCCTCCACTCAGTTGCTAAGTGTCCCCATGGCCGCAGTGGCTATGCCAGGCCTGCCCGCCTGCCCAGAAACATTCTGGGTGGCTGGATGGCCCTGTTCTTCCTCCCCGGCCAAGCATCCCCCGAAGCGGCACGATAAGCTTTCCGGAGCGATGCTTATCGGCCGGCCTTTCCCTCCTTTCCCTCTTTGTGTGGGGCCTTTCCACGTGAGCCCAGCCGCAGGGACCTCGCCGGCTGCCTCCCCAGCGGCGGCCGGGTCTTTTCAAGGGAGCCGGGAGCCCCGCACGGGTTAATGGCCGCTGACACCTGCAGCTCCTCGGCTGGTGCTGCTGGCTGGGGGCGGAGGGGGTCGTTGGTGGCGTTATTATGAAGAGCTCAGCAGGCCTGAGGCCTTCCATTGTCCAAGTGGCAAATAAATAAATAGAAGAAAGCAAGTCTTCCCTATGGCTTGGCAACGGGAGGTTAACAGCTGGACATGACATGACAANGAGGGGCTTTGTCCTGGGCCAGCCACCTCCCTCCCCACCAAGCTAGTTCCCCAGGACGAGCTGGTCTCTAGAAACTGTGTTGGGGGGGGATTATCCTCCAGAAGGGAATCCCAAATGCCGAAATGCTTACCCTAACTTTGTGCACCTGATTCCCCCGCCAGCAGGTCCCCACAGCCAGCCCCCATGTTGTGTCCCCCTCCCTGGCAGGGCTTCGCTCCAAAATCAGGCAGCGCGGTGCCTTTTAACGGCCAATAAAACCCGGAATTCTCCAGCAGGAAAAGCAGGGAAATTAATCAAATTGTGGATCTGCTGTGAATTACGTGCTCACATCCCATCTGCCCATTCAGCCACCTCACTTTCCCCTCCCTGGCTGTAGCCCCTTCGGCTTGCTGCGGGAGGGAGCCTTTATGGCTACGCCTGGAGCCCTCACCATTTGTCGTGCACTTAATAGAAAATGTGTTAAACATACAGGAAATGGCCCAAATGTTACCAACGGGTCTAGTTTGCTTGATTTGTTTCTTCTTTTCAGGGGTGGCAGAGGTTGGTTGGTTTCATTTGGAAATTGTGGTATATAATGGCAGCTGGCCTTGTCCCCAAGATGGTCCTTCAAGCTACCCTCTGTTCGCATGGTTCCCCTGGTTGAGTGTGCTGCTGGTGGCAGTGATGCTAGTCACACTGAACACCAACCCTGGCATTTTGTAAGAGCTGGCGGTTTTTTTCAAGGCTTCTCCCCAGATCTTTCCACCAAACCCTGCCTCCCTCCATGCTGAATGGCTGCCCCACTGAATGTCCTGTGCTGGGGTCTGTCACCCCCTCCCTGCACTCTGCTGCCCATGCCCTGTCCTGGCAGGACACCTTGAGCCTGGCCTGCCTCCACGACTTTTATTCCCACCCTCCTCCTGCTTCCCAGGTCCTTCCAGGGCCTTGGTGCTCCCAGGAGGGACTGCGTCAGCTCTTTGAAGGGCCACCATGTATAAGCACTGCGCAGAACAAAATTATTCTGCAGCCCTTTCTGTACAGTCTCAGCGCATTGACTTGCTGAAGGCTTTGGGAGGGCTGGAGTTTGCTCTGTGTGGCCCGTGAAACCTTGGTGTGACTCAGGGACACAATCTCACTGAGATCCAGGTTGCACTGAGTTTCTGCCACCACACGGGAATTGCTTTCTTTCCCATCTCAGTTGATGTTCCTGGGATCAAAGGAAGGTCCTCTGAAGCAGCAAGCATGACCCAGGCTAGCCAGCAGATGTAGCCAGGCTAAATTTTTTCTGTATGATGGACACCAGTGGAGCCATTGCCGTTGACTGTGGTGTGAACAGGCCCAAAGTAGCCATGGTGGGTGGTCAGGAGGGAGACTCTATAAACCCCATCAATCTCCTCCTCTGGCTCCCATACATCTGCTTGCAAAGGGAGGAGGAGGCAATAACCTGGCTGTCCGCTCACCATTGGCTCTTTGGGAGGTGGAAGGGGGAGGAAGGGGGGAAACGCCATCCCTGATCCCTTGGCAACTGCAGGCTGAAATATTAACTGGAAGAATGTGCCCAAGACCTGGCCCCCATGCTGGCCTGCTCCAGCACTGCCTCCTGGGGGGACGCAGGGAAGGGGTAGCCTGTTTGCATAGCCCAAGTGTCAACTAATTAATAGGAGTTTATAGGAACATTTCCAGGGCAGCTGGCTCAGGAGAAGTGCAGGAAGCACCCTGTGTTTCCCAAATCCCAACCATGACCCAGTGTTCTTCTCCACATCTTGGAGGGACAGTAGCTGCTTTGATTTGCTCTGGGGTTTGTGCGGCCAAAGCAGCCTCAGCTGCTCACTGCATCGCTCCTTCCTGTGCTGCCACCATTGAAAGCAGTGCCCACGGCCTATTCCTGAGACCTCTTCACGGACACACTTCTCTTATGCTTCAAAGTGCTTGTTGAATGACCCAGGTGGGTGGACTTGGTGATGTGTCCTACAGTGGTTCCCTAAGCCCCTGTGCTCTGTTGAAGAGCGGTGAGCTTCACATCCTACTCGCAAACCTTCAAGGTACATGTGTGGATGAGTCCATTACAGCCCATAATTTATCATGTTATCTCAAATAGTGGGAAAGACACCTCCTGGGAAGTGAATACACTCCCAACAGTGTCTGCTGGATGGTCCCCTCGGAGTGCATGTGCTTCTTTCTCTTTTGTTAACATCAGACTATGTAGACATCATTGAGAGGTCTTGCTTGTAGATCTCTCCTGATGTGTAACATGTTCCTCGGGTTCGGCTCCCCTCCTGTGCTTCACCTGATGGTGGTGGAGGAATCTTACAGAGGCAGGCACAATGGAGATATCCTGGGCAGTGAAGGGCACAAGCTGGAGGAACACCCTGGGGTGCAGGGCAGTCCTGTGGATCCTACCACAGAGAGCAGGACTGGAGACCTCTGCTCTGAGCATTTCCGAATTTAGGGCTTACCTGGCTGTGATCTTTGAACAAACCAATAAATGAAGTGTAATAACCAAAACTGTGATTGTTTTCCTGACGCTAGCTGTGGAAATCGCTCCCGGGGGAGCATAGAGCTGCCAGCCTCAGGTTTTAGATCACACTCCCAGTAACCTTCCTGTCCCCTGGACAATAGTTTACTGCTGCTGCCCTCAGAGCTAGGCTCTATTTATTATATATACTGGCCTCTGTGTGTGGTGGTGTGTTCGTAAAGCCTGATTGAGCTGTAAGGAAAAGTGCACTCAAGGGGAAGGAGGAGACAAATGCCTGATTTGGCCTACCCTAAATATGGGCTTATAACCTCTGTGGGTGCTGCCAGAGGGTTCAAGGCGGTCATCCAGACGCAGCCCCAGCTACACAAAGCCATCCTCCACAGGGGACCATGGTTGTCCTGCCCTTGTCACCACCCTTGAGTGGTCCAAAGGGCTGCAGGAATGTGGCAGGACCTGAACAGCTCTCTCTGAGCTGGTGGCTTGCCCTTTGCATGGATCAACAAAGTCCAGCCTGGAAGAACAGAGACCCCCTAACCATGAAGGTGCAACTTGGAGCAGCCAGCAGATGGGATCTCTGATGAGTCCAGAGCCTGCAAGGTGCAGTAACCATCAGATGCCAATAAAGCATTTTGGCTTTGTTTGAAATGATATTTGCATGTAGCTTGAACCAAAATCATCTGCAGGTGTCCACCTTCAGATAATGGATGGATAGCCAGGTCACTGTGGGGAGGACAGGGCTCTCATCTTCTGCTGGCGCAAGCCTTTGGCACTAGGCTTCAAAAACCCTAGTCAGGGTGGCAGAGATTAGCAGGCACCCTTGTCCCATGCTGTCCAACATGGCTTTCATGAGTTGGAGATCTTTACAGTTACCATGCTGCAGAGACAGGATCCCCACCTCTCTGCAGGGTGTTTAGCTAGCTGTCCATATAGAACCTTGGATAAAGGGGGTTTTCTGGTGGGGCGCTGTACTTTCTTATATGTGTAACTGTGCACAAGTGTAGGCAAACCTGCCCAGCAGCACTTAGCTGTGTGTCACAAGTCCTGTATTGCTCAACGCTGGGAGCAAATCTTCCATACAAGTGTCAGGGTCTGTCTGGTATGGATGGCTATGGGTCATGGCACTGCTGCTGCTCAGTGCAGTAAGTGGCCATAGGGCCCAGCAGAGTCTTGCCTGCACATTCCCATTTTACTTTGCCCAGTGTAGCTGGTTTGACATGACTGTGAACTGAAACTGCAATAGAACAGGACAAGAAGCAAGACAGATGTGGCCCCATCAAATACTGGGAGATAGCATGGCCCAGGAAAGCCCCAAAGGACAAGCAAAATGCCATTCTCCACTCCCAAACACTGCTGTGAGTTGAACACTGACTGTAAATATCTCTAGGCTCTGGAAGGAACTATTCTTGGATCAGGGCTTGGTGCTTCAGACCTACATCCTGAAAGCCACCCTCCTGGTATGGTGGGCAGCAGAGATGCGCTCTAGCACATGGTGGGGCTGGCGGTTGCTGGAGCCATCGGCATTGCTCTGCAGGCAGCCAGTGTTGCTGTATTTGTCACTGGGATGCCAGTGCAAGGTGAGAGCCCCAAGCACATTGATGTGGGAGCCAGCAGGCTGGGAATGGCAAAGCTGCCTCAGCCACTCAAGAATGGGCACAGTGGTACAGCACATAGTTATTCTTCACTGGGCTAACGGAAAGCTATATTTCCAGGAATCTGCCCCCTCCCCCTACATTTAGCTTTCCTATATAATATTCCATGCTGTAGCCTATAAATGCTGCTCTGAGCCCACAGCCTGATTGAATTTGGAAGCCTTTGTTTACAGATGTCTGGCTGTACAGGGGTATTTATTGAATTTTCCATGAAATGTTGTTCCTCTAATGCTGTAAAGCACAAGCTGCCCACATCAGAGAAGCTGCGTGTTAACGGATCGGGTTACGCAAAGATGCATTGCTCTCCCTCCCCATCCTTCGCCTTCCAGGGCAGGAAGGTGGGTGCTGGGGTCCACACACAGCAGGGCTTTTCGGGAGCATCTCACACTTGAGGAGAGGAGAACTGACTGTTCTGCACCCTGGGGCTGGAAGGTGAGTTTGGTCCTGCAAGACAGCATCTCCAGCCACATGCAATGTAGCCCAGCAGGTGCTGGGGGCAGAGAAGCTTGCTGTAGGACACAGCAGCAGCTAGGTCTGCTGGTGGGACTGGAGGTGGGCCTGACTTTGGGCTGTCAGAATTACAGCCTGGGGTATCGATGGCTCAGCAGAGACCTTGATGGCATGCGGATTTCCTCAGGGCTTTTTTGTGCCTTCCTTTGAGGCTTGAAATGTCTGGCTACAGTCAAAATAGTGAATAATTTTGTAAGATGCCCCTTTGGTCTCTGCAGAGTCTATCGTCCCTTGCTCATCTGATGTACTGGCACCACACAAGCAGAAGACTGTTACCAGAAAATGAAACAGGATTTTCTTCCTGGGAGGCGTCTGTGGAGCCCCTCAGAGCATCCTCTGACCTCAGTGTGTCATTTTTAACTTCTGTCTTTGGGGGAAATGAGGGAGAGCCATGATCTGTGGAGGACACATCCGAGACCTGCCGTTTTTGCAGTGGTAGCTGGAGGAATGTGTCTTCCTTCCTCATGGGGGAAAGTACAAAACCATCTTGCAAAACTCCGGGTCAGGAGCCCCAGGACCTCTGATGTAAAATAAATGATTCTCGGGAGAGAGCATGTGTTCACCATGTTAGAAAAACAAGCCCCCTGCAAACAGCACATACCAAACTCTGCCCAGAGGAAGGGACTTCAAGGGTGGACGGAGGGAGCAGTCCGAGCATCAGAGCACAGCCTGCCCCCCTCTCCCAGGCTGGATCTTCACACTGGTCTGAGGAGAAGGCAGGAGGGATGGGGGGCTTGTTTTCTCAGATTTGATTGGTTTATTTATCCTTGGTCCAGACTCCCATCTGGTACAACTTCAAACAGGGGCTGCCGTGAAGTGTGGAAGCCACCAAGAGAGATTCTGCAAACAACAGTTGTGCAAAGTATATAAATATTTCTGGACATAAAAATGACTGTGTCTGAAGAGGGATCAATTTGGGCTGGGATGGAGGGTTCCCCATCCTGCGTGAGATAAGTCCTGGAGAGTGACTGGGGCATGGAGAAATATGTGCTTATCTAGAGTTTACATGTGCATGTGCAAGGGCAGAACCAGACCTGCTGAGTGCTGCTACTGCCAGAGGCTGGAAGGCAAGGAGAGGACAATGGGAAAGTCTGTCTGTCTGCTTCTGATTTAGTAGTCAGCGTGCAAAAATGTCAGTTGATTTGGGGGACCAGAATTGGATTTGGGGTTTGTAACTCATTGAAAAATCCAGCATGGTGTGTTCCATGAGGGACCTACGAAACACAGCAGCTGCATTTGAAAAGTTTGGTGCAGCTGCAGGACGTGAATGTATAATTGAAGATAGGGGGAAAATGCAGTTCTGATAGCGATGGCCCTTTGTGCTGCTTGAACAGTAATGAGTACCTGGGCAAGGATCCTTGCGCATCACGGTGTGATGCAGCATGTGGCTTCGGAACTGGCTGATGGATTGTAAATCAGATCAGCTCACAGATTACAGTTTGGATGGCATCCCTTCAGGAGGAAAAGGTGGTGGCTGGTGTTATGCCTTGCCTAAGCCAGCGTCTGCATTGGTGATGCTGAAGAGGATGTGAAGGCCACGTGGAGGAATTCATAGCTGATGCTGCAATGGAGGAGCTGCAAACACCACTGAGGGCAAAGAAAGTGTGAGGGCAGAGAGGACAGTGCATGTTAGGCAGGGAACGCTCAGGTGTAGGAATGGCATGTGGCATTCCCAGATGTTCTTCTCAGTATTCATGGAACGGTCCTTCCTTGTGTGAGGCAATGTGTATTTCTGGCTGGGATGAGGACAGGGACAAGGAAGACACAGCCATCTCTATGGGCTCATTGCTGCCTTTGGAAACATTTAGGGGTGCTGGGTCTGTGAGGTTCACCAGGAGTATGTCAGCCCCAGACAAGATGTGCTCCACATTGCAGCTGCTACGGGCTTCAGCTGCCTGTTGGCCACTGGCCACAGGGAGCTGGAGCCAAACCATGTGGAAGAAATCCTAGCAGGCTAGTTGTTCTCAGGTCAGACAAAGAAGAATCCAAAAGCAGGTGTTTCTTGATTTGGGTCCTGGTCAGGCTTAAGCTCACAGGGACAGGGCAGTTCCAGATCAATGAATTTAAATCAAAGTGGTTTACGTTCCCAGGATTCAGAGGTTTTAACCTCCAACTTTGAGGTATCTTTTAGTATCAGCACACCCAGATGTGCTATAGGCAGCAGTGTGCATTTGTCTCTCCCTTGGAGAGAGCCAGGTGGTCTTGGCAGCCTGTGGTAGGACCCGACTGCTAATCACAGATCGAAAACACCTCATGAATGAGTGTCAGGGTGGTTCAGTGCTGTCCCTTTCTCTGCTGCAGGGCTGCCAGCCTTGCTTCAAGAGCAACGCAATAGCCTGAGTCTGCTGGCATGAACTCAGCCAAGGGAAGGAAAGCAGTTTGACCCAGGCTTGGTTTCTGTCATGAACTGCATCAGGTGGCAGAGTCAGCAGCAAGGCAAAGCCAGAAGACCCCTTAGGCGCAGAGGCAGGATGCTGAGATTCTTCCTTTGACTCTCTCCCTCTTGGCAGGGACCAGGATCAGCCCCAAGTGAGCTCCAAAACCTGTTGTGCTGCCTCTCTGGGAGCCTGCCCTGCAGTCACCACCAGCTTCCCACTCCGGGGCTCCCCAAAACTGGTTGCTGGCCTGGATGGTGGAGGGGAAGCTCTGGGAAAATTTGATGAGAAGATCTCAGGACCAAACTCGGCAGTCTGGGATGGAGAACATATCAAAAGCGTTCTGCCCACGCAAAGCCCAGCCTGAGCCCTGGCCCAGCCTCCAGCAGCCGCTCTCTGCAGCAGCCCTCAGTTAAACCTGATCCCTTGCTTTAAGGGCCTGCCTGGCACTTAGTGGAGACTGTAAATAGCGATTTATAAACGATCTTCACGCCGATCCCTCTGCCGCTGCTCAGACATCAAAGTCTATAATTCACGCCCTCCCGCGTCCTGAGCCTTGCAAAACCAGAGCCTTTGATGTGGGCCTCCCCCTTCGCTACCTGTGCGGGGGCCGAGCCCGGCTGAGCTGCGGGCATGTGGGCTGCTTGCAGCAAGGCGCCAGGCCCGCTCTGCGAGGCATTTTATAAGGTGTCTGCTGTCATTCAGCCTGTTCCTGAGCCTGTTATCCCCTTTGGCGGAGCCGCGTGGGACGGCTGCGAAACAATGGGAACAGACCAGGGGGGAGCTTGCTGGGGGCAGCGTCCAGAAAGCACCTGGCCTCTCCTTTCCCCCCCTTCTCCCCAGCACCTGCAAATTAATGGAAACTTCTCCTTCCAATAGTGCTGCCTGTGCTGTTTAACAAGTCCGACTGCCTGCTCTGAGGGCTAGAAACCAGCCTCGCTTCTCAGGGTGGAGACGGCTTTCGGGACCCTTGCAGCAGCCCTGCTGCTCTTAAAGCAGGAGTGAATGCTGGTGCAAGAGCTTTGTGGTGTTAACAAGCCATGGTTATATCTAAGGTGAGGCTGAGGGGGAGTTTCCTGGCTCTGCATCCTGGCTCTGCAGGCAGGGAGTCTCTAAAATAGCCTCCCAGGAGGGAATAAGGAGAAAGAAAACATCCAGCTAGTCATAAGATGAAGATGGGTCCATTGTAGGAGGTGGTGCTCTTCCACCTGCCTAAACTCACCATAAACTGGTCCTGGTTTGCAGCCATCCTTGGGGTAGACTTGACAGCCCCACTGGCCCCTCTAGACATCATGGAGCAGAGTTCAGCTTCATGCTTTTTGAGTAAAGTCTGGCCTACTGTCCTCTCACCATTTTCCCTGGTCTCTGCTTCACCTCTCCTGAGCCAGCAGTGCCCCATGCGGGTGCAGGAGACCTTCTCCAGTGCCGCAGTCAGCCCTTTTCAGGTCCCCTTCTAGCTCCTCCATTATTTCCTGAAACCCTGAGCTGGACATCTCACGTCCTTTCTGTAAGATGGACCTTTTTCTCTTCCTTGTACATATGAAACTGCAAAATGAATGCTCCACGCTGTGATCGCACTGAGGTCTGGGGGAGCTGCACAGGACAGGTGTCCTCACCAGTTTGGCAATCTCTTCCTCTTTCTTCTGCCTCTTTCTGCCTCTCTTTTTTAGCTCCTGGGGTTATGGAGAGTGCTTTCAAGATGTAAAACCAGTGCAGCAATCTTTGTCTGCACCCGTAGGCTCCGGGGAAGGCACATACAGACCTGGTCACATCCCTCATAAACCAAATGATCATTCAAGCACAACCTGCTTGACCGCAGTAGCAAAGCACTGCAAGGAGGGAGAGAGAGAAGGATTTGGGACCATATACCTAACTCACCTTCATCTCTCCCAGTTCAGCTCCTCATTCCCCACACGAGGGCCTGCGGGGTCAGGCACCAGAGCTGGATATAAGTTGCATGTAAAGCACAAATTAAATTCTGCCCATAAAAAAGCTGCCTGGTGTGGTGGGAAATACTGCGTCTTACAAGCCAGATACTGCAAAGTTGATAGAGGGGTTTGGGGCGTTGGGGGATTTCAATGTATTTCGCAGCTGGGATGGTTGTGGATATTTTAATTTAATTTTATTTTATTTTAAGTGAATGTCTGTAGAAATGTATTGAGAGAGCCTTGCATGTGCTACAGTCTGGCAAGTGGTGAAGAAAGGGCATGAATCATGTCAGTCTGCTCTGTATTTAATCATATCAAACTGGTTTGGTTCTCCAACAAGTCAACATATATTATCTGTGTAAAAAAAGGCATTTTACAGGTCTGGGAGTCTAAATATCATTTATAAATATTTAATTCTACAAGTGATCATTGCAAAAGAAAGATAGCTCTTCATTATCATACCTGTGTCTATTGAAATATCACCATTATTTATCATCCACTGTTGGTGCAGTGTCCCACCTGGGACTGGAAGAGTTATTTTGCCCTGGATGCCACCATGGTGCTGGTCCCATCCTTCTCCCAACTCGAGGCGTGGTATGAAATGGGAGATGATGGTGTGGATTCTCCCTGCCCTGGTCCCTGATTGTGCTACCCTGGCAGCAGTAGGGTCACAGTGCAGAGGTGCTTGGGGACCCCTTAGCTAAGCTTGAAGGAGCATCATGCCACCAGGGTCCTTCATAGCCTAAGCAACCAGAGCTGTCGAAATCATGTCTGTCTGTCAGACAGCTTTTGTGGAGCTCTCATAATCCATGTGATTGTGAAGGTGCCCTGCTCTGTCTCAATCAGGCTCATGTTATGGTTGCCAAACCATAAAAACCAACAGCCACCCTGCTTATCCTCTCCCCATCCCTGTGGCTTTCTGCCCGTTTAATCTCTCTGACATTCAGCCCAGCTTTGCCCTGCTCTGTTTTGACTCCTGACAAGCCTTTCAATTTGCTCTCCTCTCTGAAGAGCTGAGAAGCCATTGATAGCTCTCTCCCTGAATTATTGAACCTTGGCGTCGGATTTCGGGCCCTGGGGAGCAGCCCCACACGTGCAGGGCTCTGATGCACGCCATTGATCGGCCAGGCTCAGGTTCAGCCTGCTTCTGCCACATGCCCGTCCCCAGGTGGCCATGGCTCCCTGCATGCATGGCTTCTTGCTTTGCTGTGGGAGGAGACAGCCCCCCATCTTTTAGGTCCAGGAGTCTAAACCTCCAGGATGTGTATCCCACACTATCATCCTCCTAGTACTTGACAGGGACAGGAGGAACTGGACTTGTTCCTGGCCAGCTTCCTGTTCTTGACCAACCTGCCAGCTCAGGACCCCCTTCCCTTCCTGTGAAACCAAGATGTGCTGTTGAGTTAGTGGAGTGTGAAGCCCAGGGTCTGCTGCTGCATTGACCCAGAATGGGACAAAAGATTATTCTGGTTAGAGAGTAGAAAAGTCTGACTTTGCTCTTCTTGGAGAAACAAACCTTCCTGAGAAGACCCAGTGACAGGGAGAATCTCATGTAAACCCCTGCTGGTGTCTTACCCCGACTAGCAAGGACTTTCCTCCTGTCACTGCTGCATGGGCTGATCAGAAAACAGATACCCATTTGCACAACAAATACCCTTGGTGTTTCCATGCACTGTTGTGAATTGTTTTCCAAAGACTATGGGAATGTGTGTTGACAGACTATAGAAAACCAAGAGCATTTTTCACCATGTTTTCAAGAGGAGCATTTTTCATCCCCTTACATCACCCTTACAGCACCTACACTGTGAAAGGAAGCAGAAGCAGGTACCCCTCACACATCAGCCCATGTCACCCTGAGTGTCCCCTGGCAGTGCTGCTTACCCAGGAGAGGCCAGGTATCTTCCCCAACCCTCCCTTACCCACTTAGGACATTTTTAGCCCCTGGTTACTCCGTGGTCCTTCCCCCAGAGGCTGGCAGGATGAAGGGTCATGGCAAGAGCCAGCCTGGGAGCCGGAGTGCAATGGTTTTCAGCCAGGGGGGAAGAGGAAGGGCAAGTGTGGATTTTATTAAGTGATAACACATCTTCAAATCAGATTATGGGAAATTTTCAGGGGCACCACAGCATTGATTGGCTGGGCCAGAGTTGGCGAGGCTGTGTGGGAGCACGTCAGAGCGTGTGCAATCGGATCCCTTCCATTAGCCTGATCAATAGCCACCGCGTGGGGGGAGTGGACGGGAGTGTGGACAAAACTGCATAAATATATACACGAGAGCTGAGAAATCACATTACAGCCAGAGAATCTGAGCTCAACATGGGTAACCCTTTCACCCCAGCACCCAGGGCAGGGGGACCATTAACCCTCTGAGGGCAGCCCTCTGACTCCAGTGCTGGAGTGGGGGTTGACCAGGTTGTGGCGTGGCTTGGCATGGTGGTAGGAAGAGGTAAGGCACCACTTCCCCATGCCTGGCTTTCTGGAGGCCAGGTGTGTTTCTTTAGCTGCGATGGCACATGGCCTCATACGCATGAGATGTGGTCGGGCACAGGGAGCGTGAGCAGCGGGGTGGTTGTGGCACATCATGTGTGTGGGTTTGCCTCAGAGGTTGCACCTGTGTGATGTGCAAGCAGAAGGAAATGGCAAAGGGCTGGAAAGTCACCACAGAGCTTTGCAAAGCCTGGCCTGCAGGCCAAGTTTTCACCACTTGTCTACCAGCAGTGAGCTGGGCAGCCTTAGCAGGCTGGGAGCTATGGACCTCTTTTGCATCATCGTGTGCAGCATCCCCAGGCATTCACAGGCAGGCAGAGCTGGGGACACCCAGTTTGTGGCAGCCTGAGGCCAATGCAGGAGATGTTGGAAGGGAGAAGAAACACTTCCAGTGAGACAGAGAGCAAAACAGAGGCAGGGAGGGAGAGAGAAAGAGCTAACATTAAAGAGGGAAATAACACATTTATAAAATCTTCTCTGCTGATTACCATTCTAAGAACTTGCAGCAGCATGGGACAGACCTTATTGTCCTTTTGAGTCCATCTCCTTTACATCTTACATTTGGGGTTTCTGGACTGAAAAATGTCAGAGAAGCTCAAATGCCACTGTAGGGACCTTCCCCCTGTCACCTGCGGTGAGGTCCAGAGCCCCAGGATTTTGTGTCTCTCTCCACCATGCCCCACTTATCACATTTCCAGGCTCTCCCCAGCCGCGCCTGCCTTTCCAGTCCTATTTTGACACTTCTAATTAGCAGACATTTAACACCTTGTTTTGCTTGGACTCTGCCTTCAGCCAGACAACACATCGATGGCCTTTGACTTCTCCCCTGACCCCGGCTAACCTGGCAGCGCAGCGCTCTTGGCATCACTCTGAACACATCCTGTCCAATTTCCTCCTGCTGCCCTCTGCCTCCTCCCCAGTCCCCACGGTCCTCCCCAGCCATGCCGGGGCGAAGGCACGGTGAGATGCAGCCTTTCCTTTCGTAAGCGCTTTCCTGAACATGATTTAAAGCATTGAAGCAAGAAGAGAGAGAAAAAAAAAAAAAAAACAGACCTGTAATAAAGTCAGCACTCTGCTTATTAAGGGGAAAAGGCTGTGCTTTACTTATACTAACATTAATTAGATAGATATATAGGGAGCAAAGAGGCCTCTAGGAGATTTATACAGATCTCTGAAGATGGATGTGAGGACTGACAGACAGGCAGCAGCTCCTGGAGAGTGCCAGCAGCAGGGTTCCTGGGAAGCGTGGATGGGGAGCCAGAGGAACAGTGATCTCAGCGATTCAGCGATGCTTCAGTGCAGTGAGCATGGGGGAGGGTGAGGATGTTGGGACCTGCCAAAACCACCTGAGGATGCCATAAAGCTGGAAGGAACGCCGATGGGGATTACCAGGGAGGTTTCTGAGAGCATCTTCACAGAGGAGCATGTCTCCCTCTCCTGTTCCCCTCTGTGGTACAGTCAGGCAGGTCTAGCGGCAGATGAGGTCTTCCAGGCAATAGTTTGTCTTTCATGCTCTGGAAACCTGTAGTCACCTGGATGCCATTATCAAACTGAGGAGACACTCAAAGCTGTTTATTTTCACTGTGAGACGTTTCTCTCTTTGTTCCCTTCCTCTCTGCATCAATCAAATATTTTCTTACTGCTCTCAGCACCAGAGAGACAGCAGAGCAGAAAGCTCGACGTGCTTTTTCATTTTCCCACTAGAGAAGGATGCTTTGTTAGCATCAGATCTGAGCTGGTCTCCTGCTGCTCAGAGCATTGTGCCCAGCCTGCAGCCGCAAGCAGCAGGGCATAACCTTTTGTGTGCCACTAACATGACAGGACAGGTGACCATCTTCTTGGTCCTTCTGGGCCTGCCCTTGTGGCCATCCAGATCATTCCTTGTGTTTCTGTCTGGGGAAGATTGCAACCTGTGGGTCTGGTAGGGATAGGTGACCCTGTGTCTTGTACATGCTCCATGTTTTTCATCATCCTCCCTCCTTCCTCATCTGAAATCCTGGGGAGAGTAGGATTCCTCACTGGTCCTTTCCCACTCTTGCTTCAGTGAGTACAAATCTGGAAGTGCCCTGTGATACCTTTGCAACTGCTGAACTTTCCACTTCACCAAGACAGTTGGCGCCCTTGGGCTTTTTTCTCTCTCCTCTGAGCTCTTCTTTAACCTGCAAGGACAAGATCTGACTTAACCAGGAAAGGAAGCTTAACTGTGTGTCCTCGTAGCCCCAGTGGAGGGACCTGGCTCGTCCTAGGACTGCTGGGATACTTCCCCAGCCTGGAGACCTGTCTGTCTCGTTAAATCTCCATTCTCATCGGCTTTGCACAGGAGGAGCTTCCATGCAGGGAAGAGCCCAGGGCTGCTTGGGGAGGCTGCGACAGAGGTAGGAGTTCAGCTGAGGTCTCTTTGATCTGTAGCCTCATGCTCCACGACAAGCCTGCCCTGCTCTGGGGTTAGGGCTTGTAAAAGGGTTGTGGCTGCTGCTGACAAGCAGAGGCTGAAGAGCCTGGGAGTTTTATTTGCCATTGCTCCAGCAGGCTCCTGCCCATGTCCATGGGCTGCGTCAGGACCACTCATCACCCTGTCCTCCTTTCGCTTTCTGATCTTGATTTCTCCATCCTATGCTGGCAGTGCCCCCTCCCCTTGTTCCCCCAGCCTAAGTTAAATATAGCAGCTAACTTTGCTGGTGATTAGTAATAAAATTTTAACAAGCATCAATATGAACGTCTTTCTGTCACTTTTATGAGGCCATTTACAGCAGGGAGATATAAGAGCACCTTAAATCTCCCCCTAACAGGAGGGGTCACGTCAGCAGGTTGAGAAGCAGAAGGCCCAGTGTCCCGTGACACCTGCCTGGCAGTGCTGTCAGCGGCTTCCCTTTGTGAACATGCTCCTTGCTTGACCAGTTGCCTTCTGGACCAAGGATCTGCTCCCAGCAGGTGGAAAAGCAGAGGGGATGTTTTGGGCTGACAGTGCCCAGAGGTGCTGCCCGTCTGCAGAGGATGGTGGCACAGGGATGGTGCTGGAGCTGGGGACGGGCAGGGCAGTGTGGGGTTAGCTCAGGTCCCGCGGCAGGGCAGCTGCCTCAGTGCTAAGGCGTTGTGCTTAGACAAATAAATTCCCATTAGGAAAAAGTGTTCACATCGACCATTTTCCATTTGCCTCCCAAGCGTGCTAACTGCAAAATGGGAAATGGTTCTTGTTCCTCTGCCCAAGCCTAAATCTGGGGCCTGACTCTACCCTGACACTGTCTACCTTTTTTAAGAAAGGCTCATAAAAGCCAGACACCCTTCCCTGTTTCCCACTCGCTTGGCTGCACACCAAGGGCAGGGTCTGCTCCTGCTTCCAGCTTCCAGTGCAGATCTCCTCTGCCCTCAGCCCCATCCCGCCCAGCGTAAGGAGGAGCAGGACTGAGTCCCTGCTCTGCAATTAGTGTGTGAGCAGCCAAAGGGATCCTTTCCAGGAGTATAGTAGAAGGAATAAGCCTTTGCGTTTCCTGTTACATGTTGGTTACATGTCCCAGCTCTGCTCCTGTCTGTAGGCTAAATTTGTCAGCAGTGATCCTTGAAAACTTTCCGCCTCCGGTTTTGCTCAGCATGGCCATTACATCAGGCTAGGGCAGGTCCCAAGTCCAGCCAGGCTCTGGGCTTACCACTAGGGACAAGCACAATATTTGGAGCACTGATACAGCCAGTAAAGTCAGTCTGTGAGACTGTACAGGATTTTAGCCCATGTTGCTTCATGATATGAAGGTGAGAGCTCCTTCTGCCCCGGGTAAGAGGCAGCAGGAAATTCCCACACCTACTGATGCCCCGAGCACCCAGAGGAGGGCATCAGGGACAGGGAGAGGTGCGGTCCCTTCCCCAGGGTCACGCTCTGAGTTGATGGCAGAGCCCAAAATAGAGCCCTTCTGTCCTGACAGCCACCAAACCACAGGGCTTCACAACTGCTCTGTGACACCCCTTTTGTGTGGGCACTGCTTCCTCTGCCAGGAGTGTGGATCAAACACAGCTTCACCACGTCCTTTAATATTAAGAAAAAACCCAAGGCTTGTGGTCTGAGTTTTGGGTGGAAGTTTAGGTTTGTTCCTTTTTCTAGTTTTGTTTCTTCAGAAAAAGGAAACACACCTTTGACTAGCGAAATCTGAAAATAAGGAAGCAAAATGTGTCCAAAATGAGGGCTTGTTCATTGTGAGCAGTGCCTGGTCCCTAGAAGAGCAACGTGCAACCTTTTCATAGGCAGCACAAGCTTTGCAGGAAGAGCTACTTTTGCGTAACTAATACACTTATAACTAATATTAGTTATGTAAACATACGTAACTAGTTTTCCAACCCAAGAGCTAACTCTGCAAAGCAAGTATAAATATCACCCATGCAAAGGCAAGGAAGCAGATGCAAGGAGCAGACACCTTGTTCTGAGTCTAGAGCTGGAATTATAATACACTGTTGGAAGCCTGCTCCTTTTTGAGGAGGCAAGACAGAGCTCTCAGCATCCAGCAATTGGGCAGAGCAGGCAGCAGGGGTGCTCAGACTCCTTTCAGTAAAAATATCTAGTGTGGCCAGCCATAAAAGTAAGAGGAAAAGATCGGTAGAGATTATCTTGATTTTCTGGTGAGGAGGAGGACAGAAGTGAATAGGTTGGTGAAGTCAGACTGTTACTTTTTGCTCAGAAAAGATGCCTTTGAAAATTTCTTTGTTGAGTCTTGAAGGATACGCTGGCTCTCTGGTTTTGATGAAGCGGGAGAGCAATTCTGCAGTGTTGCCATTTCCTATGAAAAGCGAGGTTGTGTGAGTCAGCAGCCCTGGCAGGCAGCATTTCAGCTCCCCGTATCGCTCTCAGGCCGTGGGATGAAGCAGGGGCAGATCCCAGGACAGCTGCTGACGGCATGTGGGTGAGAGGAGGCAGGGGCTGCTGCCAGGCCAAGATCATGCTGGCACTGCCGGCACTTGGCAGCAGCGGAGGGATGACCCTGCTTCTTGCTCCCACGCCGCTCTGTTGAGTTTCCCTTGGAGCCCAGGCTGCCCCTCGGCTGGTATTTGCCTATTTTTCCTGATGGATTCCCTGGGTCAGATGAGGCATCTGTATCCCTGGGAGCAGGAGGGAGCTGATGCTCCCTCTGTGCGTCACTTCACATTGCTACTGAGATGTTACTGTGGGAGAGCCTTGATGCCCCAGATGAGGTTAGTGAGCCAGGATGTCCAACACATCCTCAGTGCTGTAAAAAACATTCTCCATCCTCCACACACACACACACTTCCATCCCGTGGCCACATGTTCACTGTACAGTCACTGATGATGGTTGGGATCCTATGATCCCCAAAGTGACCTGTTTGCAGAGGCGAGTTTCCTGAGATTGGCCGAAGGTACCTTATGGCCCCTGGAAGGACAAGATGCAGGAGATGATGCTGAGGGAAGGCAAGCAGGGAGCGGAGAGGGCAGCAGCTGGTAGCCCCCATGGGCAGTGGGATGCAGGGGTAGCCCCGTTCCGTGGGGTTAGAGCCTGCTCCGGCAGGAGGTCAAAAAGGCAAAGTTTCTTGGGAGGTGAATTATCAGTGGGAGCAATATCGGCAGGTCAAGCACATCGGTGCTGGGGTAATACAGTTAAGGTGCAGAGCCTTGGAGGGAGCCCGGCCGAGGAGTGCAGCATTAAAGCAATGAGCCCAGCTTAATCTGCCCCAAGTGAGGGCAGTGGGGTCTTTAATATTGTGTCAGGCTCGCAGGCCCTTGTTGGCGGGTTATTCTTCATGGCAGCTAATGCCACTGGGCTAACTGAATTAGCCCCTCCTTCCGCGGGGTGAGCGTGGGGTTGCCGGGAGGGCGATCGTGCCTCGCAGCTGCAGGGAGAGCGAATGATGGCCTGGAAATTCAATCAGGTGAGGAGCCGCTGCCATCCCCAAAGGACAGGGAGCAGCCGGATTGGGGAGGAGAGCCCAGGATGGGACGTCGGTGACTGGCTCCGTGCTGTCCCTGGGCAGGGTGCCTTGTGGGGACTGCTCCCTGCTCTGGGTGGCATGAAGTGCTGCTCTGCAGCCTGCTGCTCTGCATCCATCAGCCCTCTGGGGGCACCTCGGTGGAGAGCCCATCCACACCTCTGTGCTCATTTCCAGCTTGCTCACCGCTGGGTGCGGCATTCCCTTGGATATTCGTAGGAACAGCAGCACAGGGACACACGTGGTGTGTTTCCAGCAAAGCTGTGCATCCCTGGGGTCCAGCATCCTTGCAGCACTTTTCTGTGATAGAAGATTCAACATATTCATCAATGACCTGGATGAGGGGACAGAGTGTATTCTTAGCAAGTTCACTGATGATACTAAACTAGGAGGGCTGGCAGACACTACAGAGGGCTGTGCCACCATCCAGCATGACCTGGACAGGCTGGAGAGTTGGGCAGAGAAGACTTAATAAGGTTCAACAAGGGCAAGTGTAGGGTCCTGCACCTGGGGAGGAAGAATGCCAGATACCAGTATAGGTTAGGGGCAGACTGGAATACTGCCTCCAGTTCTGGGCTTCCCAGTTTGAGACAGGGAACTACTGGAGAGAATCCAGCATAGGGCAACAAAGATAATTAAGAGTTTGGAGCATCTCCCTTATAAGGAAAGGCTGAGAGAGTTAGGACTTTTTATCCTGGAGAAGAGAAGGCTGAGGGGGGACCTTATTAATGCTTATAAGTATCTGAAGGGTGGATTGAAGGAGGATAGAGCCAGATTCTTTTCAGTGGTTCCCATTGACAGGACAACGGGGCAATGGGCACAAGCTGGAACATAGGAAGGTCCATTCAAATAGAAGGAAAAACTTCTTTACAGTGAGGGTGACAGAGCTCTGGAACAGACTGCCCAGGGAGATTGTGGAATCCCCTTCTCTGGAGACCTTCAAAACCCACCTGGATGCAACCTTGAGCAATGTGCTCTAGGCAATCCTGTTTGAGCAGGGGAGTTGGACTAGATGATCTGTAGAGGTCCTTTCTCTCTCTGACAATTCTGTGATTCTGTGAGATGAAGGTGCACCAGGAGAGACAGACTGGCCCAAGGAACTGGCAAGTGGGTCTTTTTCCTGGCTTTACTGTTGGGATGAGGTGTTGCCCTAACAAGCCGCTGAGTGATTCCAAGATCCTCTTTGTAAAGCCCTGTGGGATCTGCAAGCAAGGAGGACAGCCAAGGGGCTGGGTACAGCAATGGCCTACCATAGCCAGCAGTCATTTTCTGGTACTTCAAGTTAAGGAAAAACGAAAATCTGAACCTCACAGGTGTCTGCTTGTTGTCCTTCAAACCTGCTGCTGCTTTTTTTTTTCTTTCCTAGCTTCAGCAACTGCTTTCTCCTTCCTGTGTAACTAAAAGCACACACCCAGCAAATACTGCAGCACGTCCCAAGTGGGTGATGGTGTCTGCCCACTGCTGCCTGGATGGTGCCAAATCCAGAAGGATTTGTGTGCCGGGGCCTGGGCCAGCCTGCACCCAGGTGATGGCACTTTGTCATCCCCGAGGGCAGGAGTGGCTGCAGGGACCATGGAGGATGCTGTAGTCTCCAGGACCAGGACAGCAGACCCACGACACGGGGCTACTCCCCTCCTGTGGAGCACAGCCCCCCTGGCCCTGCCACACCAGCCCTTTCCCTGCCTGAAGACGCCATCCCTTCACTCTCTGCCACCGGGGCTCACACAGTCCCCTCTCCTTTCCCAGGTGCCCCTTTGATCTTCAAACCTGCCCCATTTCCCCCTACTCCCCCTTCCCTCACATTGTTATAAATGGAGGCTTTGGCTGCCTTTAAATAGTCATATCTATCAGACAAGCTCATGTCAGCCATAAATTCAACAGTAATGATGATTTTCTAAGTGGGTCGACTGGAGCTATTTCCGCTTCAGCCTCAAGTTACTGCACATGTGCCCCCCAAGGGGCCAGCAGCCTCATTTGTTGTCCCCCTAATTGTCATTTCTCCCATACACACTTGGGCAGAACCTGGAAGGAAAACTGGCCCTATTGCTGGCCCTGGGCAGGAATCCCCTCTGCCCCCACAGGTCCCTCCTGCTCTTTCCACCTGGGAGGGGGCTTCAGAGGAGGGGAGAGGGCTGGAGGGGCGAGACGGCACCAGCTGCCTTTAAGGCAGGCAGGGGGAATGGCTGCAGAAGCCCACCATATGGATGCCCTTACTTCTCGCCGCTCCCCCTGCAGCCGTGTGAAATCAGCCCCGACGTGTGAAAGCTGTAATTGCAGGTAATCCCCCCGCACCACGCATGGTTTGAATTTGGCAGAGCTGGAATGTGGAAGGGAGAAGGGGAATTACTGCCCAGACGCGCTGCAGGGCCAACATCTGCACGAGTCATCAGTGCACATCTGGCTGCACCAGCCTGTACTTGTAGCCCAGCCGGTCGCTTTTAGCCCATTGGGTCTGTCTCAGTGCTCCCACTAAGGACAGGGCATAGATACCCTGGGACTGGGAACCTGAGGCTGACAGAGGAATTGTTCCCTTCACCTGATACTGATGCTGATATTGGGGTGGTCACACAGACTAGGTGTACCTTACTTTTTCCATTTGTAAAACAGATTAAGGCTGCCAGGAGCACACTCTAGGGCACCCATCACTAGCTCTTCTGGAGAAGAGGGTGCCGTGGCACCCTCTTCCAGGTTTCCCTAAGGCTGGCACTGCTTTGCAGCATCCCCCAGTGCAATGCTGGAGCAAAGGAGCTGGTTTCTGCCTCCACATGCAGTTGGGCTCAGTGAGGCGAGTCCCTGCCTGCACTGTTTCACTGGAGTGTGGTCCCAGAGCCAGCAGGCTTTCTTCAGGAATCCAGTCCTGCAAGGCTGAGCACTTCTCAGTACAGAGCCCCTAGTGCAAAGGGAGGGATTTGAAATCTGCCTTGCAGGATCAGGCCTTTGCAGAGAGAACCGAGGCAGGATGGCAGAGGGGGACTCACGTGCTGTCAGCACCTGCGGGTCTTGGTGGCCTCCAGATGCCATGAACTTCAGTTGAGTTTTTTACACTGGATAGGGATGGAAAGCCTCCCATCACACAGATGAGATATATTCTTGCTAATTCCTTGCATTTCCCAACAAGCCTGTCCTGCACCCTGGGAAGGATGCTGGGACCTAGGAAGAAGCAGGAAGGGCTGGGGAGACAGGGCTCAGGGCATGGAGAGGGGCTGCAGTCTTTCTGAGGGGAGACTATTATATCCCATACCTGGCTTCTGTGGCCATCTGATCTGCTGGTGTGAGAGTGGGACGAGACCTGAGGAGGTTAGAGAGACAGTCATGAAAGTGGCTGAAGATCCACCCGCTGCTCTGCTCTGGGACAAAGGCTGGCCCAGGGAAGCACCCTGGCAGTGCCATGTCCCTGAGGCAGCTCACCCTGCTCTGTCTTCTTGATGGAAAAGATGTGCTGGGTGTTACGTTTCCTCTGAAATGTGGCTGAACATCCCCCCGTAAGGAGCCTGCTCGGGGCTGACACAGGAGCACCTTCAGTTCAGTTGCTTACACCCCTCCCTGCTCTCCCAGCCCTGAGGAAAGCTGCCTGACCTCGCTCAGCAAGGAGGCAGACGCAACCTCCTCCCCAAGCAGGCGGCTTTTCAGATAACCCCCCGGCTTTCTGAGGGCAGTGCAGGTGTCAGAGGCATTGTCTCTTTGGAAATTAATTTTCCTGTCAATTTCCTTATTTCTCTTAATTGATGAGGGGCGAGTCTTAGGCGTGTTGCCAGCGGCACCAGCCACAGCCTCCCGTAGGTACCAGTGGAGCCAAAAGCACTAGCTCCGAGGGCTGGGGAGTGTAATGAACTCTCAGAGGACTCGTTGCAGCTCAGCCCGTGCTCTAGATTAGCTGAGGAATCATCTGGCCCAGCTATTAACTGTCCCATTTAACATCATAAATTATTAACCTAATTTTGAGGAGGGTCGGTGACGGATCACGCTGATTTTGTCAGCGTTTCTGCAGCTTTTCGCACAGCCTGCTGGTGCAGGGTAAGCCGCGGGCAGAGCCTGAGGGTCAGCGCCTCCAGAGAAGGAGAGAGGCAGGGCAGCACAGCCTGGCTGCTGGCAGAAAGACCAGCTCTACCTCCTCTTCCAGCCCAGCCCAGAGCTCAGGGAGAGCCTAAGAAGGGGAATCCCTTGTTGTGAATGGGGGATGTTAAGAGCTGCCTCTGGGGAAGACCAAAGCCACCCACTTACCAACACATCTGCACCTGTGTGCATGGGGGTCCAAGACCTCTGCCCCTTGCTGGGAACCAGCATGTGCTGCCCACCCTTGGTGCAAGCCGTTATCAGAGGTGCTTTTTAGCTTGTTTAAGCAATTAGGATGCTCTTTAGTTTGTACATCAAAGGCCTGGGGCCAGGAGGTTTTTCTTCCTATGTTTGCTGTAGACTAGAGCTTGTTCAAGAAGTTTCCTTCCTGGGAAAAGTTTTAAATAAAATTGAGGGGAAAGTGGATTCTTTGGTATAAAAGTTTTAAACCATTCAGTTTTTTTTTTTTTCTAGCTGATTGAAGTGCAATGAAAATTTAAGGAATACCATCTTTTCTTGCCCCTTTATCTTGTTCAAAGAAGAGAGATGTATGCAGGAAGAAGAGGCTGAGAATTGCACTCAAACCAGCATTTCTTTTAATTGAGTGGAAAAATTTAGAAGTCATTTGGTCTGTCAAAAAAAACCATACAAACCTGAAGGAAAGCAAGCTCTGAAATCCTTGTAAAATGCCTCTTTCATTCTGGCATCACAAAAAGGACTTTTTGTTTCCCCACCAGCAGCTGTGCTACTCGGTGCTGCCTGTCCGTGGTGTGCAAGCGCGTGGCCCTGGGCTGGCTGTGTGTGTCCCTGTGGTGTGTCCCATGAAGGGGTGGCATTTGGGAGCCAGCCATGCTCCCCTTTGCTTTCAGACTGCGCAAGGACCAGCAGTTGCAGGACCAAATATCGCTATCTGCCAGGCATTTCCCTGCCTGGAGGTGCTTGGGGTCAGGATCAGCAGGCTGCGTTGTTGGTGAAACAACACACACACCCCCAAAAAAACCCCACCAACCCACAAGCCCAAACAAGTGCTTTTGGTTGTGTTGGGGGCATGGAAAGTTGTCTGCCTTAAATTGGCAAAAGCCTGTAGCTCTTGCTCATCCTTGAGTTGTTTGGGGGGCATGGAAAGGTGTCTGCCTTTAATTGACAAGAGCCTGTAGCTCTTGCTCATCCTTGAGTATCCACCTACTAACCAAAAGCGCCTGTAGCTCATGGTGTGGTTATTTCCCCTCTTTCCCTTAGACGCTGAAGTGGGAATTCCTGAATTTGCAGACCCACAGCATCAGTGCTTTCCTGCTCCCCTAGCTTCATGCGAGGCTTTGCGTACACGCAGAATAGAGAAGGTGCAAGATACAACTACTTGAAAGGACATTGTGGAGGGCTTGGTGCTGGTCTCTTCTCACAGGTAATTAGTGATAGAACAAAAGGGAATGGCTTCAAGCTGCCACAGGGCAGGTTTAGACTGGACATTAGGAAAAAAATTTTCACAGAAAGAGTGGTCAGACACTGGAATAGGCTGCCCAGGGAGGTGATTGAGTCCCCATCCCTGAATGTGTTTAAGAGTCGTTTAGGTGTGGTGTTGGGGGATACAGTGTAGGGGAGAACTTTGTAGAGTGGGGCTGATGGTTGGACTCAATGATCCCGAGGGTCTTTTCCAACCTGAATGATTCTGTGATTCTACGAAATCGCCTGAACCTCGCAGTGCACGCGCGGCACAGAACCGCGCGGGACTGATGCCCAGCACGCGGATATAAAATACAGTGCCCTGCCATAAAACATGCACTGCTAGTCTATATATTTTGCAATCCCTTTAAAGATTTTTTTTTCTTTAAACCCCTCACCCCAGCTCCCTCCCTACTCTCCCCCCAAAAAATTATTATAAAGAATTATTGCCATTAGTACGTCTTTCCCAGTGAAAGGAGAAAATCGCCTCATTCATAATTTATACCCTCAATTACTATTAATAAAGAAATATTTCAGCAGAAAATCGCCTGGGAAAATTACACGTAACATTGCATTAACATTCTATTTGAACATTTTCATCACATTTGTTATAGAGTTAATAAGAGGGATATGCTCCCCTGACTTCTTCATGAAATTATGGGCTGCCTATGATAGTTTAATCTTTTAGACTTTATATAATATATTCACTTTACTAATTGAGCTATCCAAGGAGCAGTTAGGGATGTTCTTAAACGTGGAAGACAAAGTAATCAGGGCCGTGACTTCCTGATGAGAAGATCTTCTTCCGGAGATGAGGAGCCGCACGTGTGAGGAGCACACAGATACGTGTTTGTGCACAGATGTGCCACTCCATTAGCCTGTCCCTTAATGTCCTGCCTCTACTTGGAAGTGAACGTGAATGAAAGGTGGAGGTGATTTTCAGACTGGCAAAATAGTCCCTGAAGGCTCCTTTTGTGTTTCAGAGTGAAAGGGATTGTGGTGAGCTTAAGCAGGCTGTTATTTTTGGAATAAGAAATGTCCAGTATGGGGGGTTCTCAGGAACTGTACTTTGGGTAGACAAGCCTTTATGTTCAAATACACCCTTCCTCACACTCATGCACAGACCATCTCCAAAACTCTGGACAAGGAGTTGGCTGGGGTGGACAACTGCTCTTCTGTTCTCCCTGGAGCTTCTGCTTTACCAGGTAGTGTGATCTGGGCTGTGCAGTGCAGAAAGGCTTCCCCCCATGAAACAACCCCAAAATTGGGCCAGAGGCAAGAAGCGAGGAAGGTGTGAGCAGTGAGGGATAAGGAGGCATTTGGAAGATGGACGTTGCTCTGATGCCACCACGGGCATTGCTCTGGTCAGTCTGCTTGTCTCCAAAAAACTTGAGCAACTGGAAAGACTTGGTAGCTCACTCTCCTGCTCCTGCATCCAGGGACCTTGTGCAGCAACTGGAGCCTTGGTCCAGACTCAGCTGCTCTTGGACCCTTCCTTGCACAGAGACAGTGTCGGGCACAGAGATTTGAGCCCCTTACCCAATTGGGAGTTGAACCCAGGTCAGGGTCTCTCAGCAAGATCCTTCTTTCCCCTCAATGCACGCACAAAGTGTCTCTTACCATGAGATGTGATCCCAAACTCCTGATTTCAGCGGGAAGCTTCATGAGGTGACAGCAGGCAGGGACCATGTGGAAGAGGGCTGCATCATCAGTATGCCATGAGCTTGCTCACTCATTAGACCTAAGTACATGCAGCCACGAGCAGGTGCAAAGAGGGATCCATCACTGCTGAGCAATGGCCCTGCCACCGGGGATGAAGGCGAATCTCTGACAGCTGCCCCTGATGGAGACTGAGGGAGCGTGGGACCAACTTCTTCATTTCACACCCATAGAGTTCTGGTGCCCCTTCTGCGTCCACTGAGACCAGTCACAAGCAGGGAAAGGGTGGAATGGCATGAGGTAGTGTGCAGGATCACAGGATCATAGGTGAGGATTTGCAGTCACCCCCAAAACCACTTGTGATTCCCACCTCTGCAAACCAGTGGCCAATGCTGACAGCAAGTCAAAACGTTAACGAAATGCTTCCATGCATTGGGAGTCATTATCTGGGACTCATTAAACAGCAAATAAGAGCCTGGATGTTGCCAAATGAGCCCTGCTGAAGGCAGATCCTGTGGTGAGGCAGCCTGGGACCACGGGAGCCCCCCATGCTGGGGAGCGGTCGGGGGAGCCCACAAGACCCCTTCAGGGAGGCAAGTATTGGTGAGTGACAGCCCAAATCTGTGCCCCTTCAGTGTGGTGTGAGGTGTGGGGAGCAGAGCACCCTCATTACTGAGCTTGCAACCAACATTTTCCTGAGTGATGGTGTGCCACCATCCAGCACTGATGGAGGCTGTGGCCACCTGAATGGTGACCAAGCCATGCCTGTGTGCAAACACATGGGGAGCATGGGGTTTTGGGGATCTTTCCTGGGCAAAGCAGAGGCTGGGGAAGGTGAGGCATGGACTGTCCATCCCAGCGATGGCCACTGCCTGGTCCTGGGCAGGATGGACCACACTGTAAACAGGACAAGGCTTGTAAACAGGGCTCCAGCTGGGATAAATTTAGCCCGTTGGGGTTGTGGCCCTGGCGCAGCAGGACACAGTGTCAGGGCATTGTCAAGAGAAGGGGAGAAAGAAGCTGAATAAACAAACACAGCTTGTCCCTTTTTTTTTTCCTTTTTTTTTTTTTTTTTTTTTTTTGTCCCAGTGTTGTTATTTCAGCCGGACAATTGCCCTGCAGATTGAGGGAACAGGCTGGAGTTCAAGTGAATTCGGCTTCCAGCACCTCCCTTTTTACATTGTGTTTTCACGTGGGAATGTATCCTGGCATACATATAACAAGGGGTGTCTGTACCCCTGTGTATGGATAACTCCATGGATGCTCCACACACATTTCTGGGCTGGCCCATAGGGATACAGGCTGCTTTGAAGACCAGGTAAAGCTGAGTAACTTGGCGTTGGCTGTCACGGAGGACTTTGCTTTCTCCACGTGCACAGCCCAGACTGACACTTGTGGGCATCCAGGAGCACACGTGCGTGGTGATTTGTGCTCCATATGAGCCTCCATGGGCAGGTGCAGCCCTGGAGATGTCCCCCCATGGCAGAAGGGACATCAGAGAGGTGAAAGTCCTTGTAGGACTTCAGAAATGGGGATCAGGACTTCAGAGCTTTTTTCCCTAGTTCTGTCATAGGGTTTGGACAAGTCATGTTCCCTTGACAAAACCATCCGTGATCTTGGGAGCAAAGGGCATGGATCTTCTCTGTCAGTCCCGCTCTGCGAGGACCTGACTCTTTTCTAAACGCCATGTTTAGAGGCAGCCTAATTTTCACATCTTAATTTTATTTTTCTCACATCTCTCCCTCACAGACACACACATACACACACACACACTTCTATTGGAAAAACGATTTTAATACCCATGGCACATTGTCCTGGTGTGATATAAAATCCAATGACATGTGGCATTTGGAAAAGGTCACTTCCCCCATCAGGATTCATTATCCTACCTCAGCCTGGGAAGCCATGGGGTTGCCCCCACCTCTGTGGACCCCTTGCCACCTCCCCAGCTGTAGCAAGCAAGCAAGGAGAGGGGATGAGGTGGCTGGGTGGCCACGCTGGAGACTTTGACAGTTACAGGGACATGTTGTCGGGCAGGCTCAAGCTGCAAAGCCAGCTCTGCTGGGTCCACCGGGCTTGGTTTGGTTTTCACCTGCCTCCCCCTGCTCTCTGCTCCCTCTCTGTTCCCTTTCGAGCAGGAGCCAGCTCTTGTGGTGCCCTTGCTCTGCACAGTTGCAGAAGGGAAACACTCCCCTTCCCTGTTTCACTTGTTCAATTTTTTTGAGTGGGTTGGTTGGGAAGTGCCCTTCCATGACGGTGCTCACCACCACCTAGGCGGAACTGAGAAGAGAAAGAGGAGGGGACATGGAAAGCCCAGCTGCTCTCCAGCTTTCCCACCAAGCATGGGGGCCCTGGCTGCCCCGTGCTTTGTGCCCCCTGGGCCCTGTGACAGACTAGTAGCTCCCAGAAGGTTGAGTGCAGCAGCACTGGGGGCTCTGCCCTATCCCCTGGAGACTACCCACACAGGGCAGCACTCTGGGCTAGAAAGAGGTCCCTGATGCCCTGCAGGTGAGGGACAGCAGGTCAGGAGTGGGGGATGCTCACAGCAGGGCAGGAGTGACAAGCATTTTAGATTTTTCCTTTCCTTGGTCTTTGTTTCTGCTCAGGTTTCCCCAGGACTATCTTTGTCAAAGCATATCCACCTCCCCAAGGTGTTTCCCAGCCCAACATGAAGCCATTCCCCAGAAAGGCGAAGGGTACAGGAGGGCTGTGAGGCTGCCCAGGAGTGCAGAGGAGATGCAGTCCCTCTTGGGGCAGAGCAGGGACTCTTCTCCAGCAAATTGTTCCATGGGCAGGGGCCAGGACTTCTCTACTTGGTCACAAACTACCTTGAAGCACCTTGGCCAAGCCATAACCCTGTTCCCCACCTTTAGGAGAGGGGAGAGGCAAGGGGTGGGTGCATGGAGTGGGCTGGGGGCTGTGGGAAGGGCAGGAGGTAGGAAGCGGGAGCAGTTGTTCCTGGGGAGAGGAGGATTATTTTTACAGCAAGGAGTGGGGTTTGATGCCTGCTGAAGATGACTTCTCAGAGTGCAGAGGGTGATGGTGAGCGTAGCCCCTTCCTACCATATAAACACCAATGAGTTATGGGTACCCCAGCCTCTAATTATGCAGTCAGCCCCAAATAGGCTGTGTCTAACGAGGCTGACAGACTAATATCTCAAGAGCCCTTAATGCGTTATCATCTCTTGCTGTATGACCTCATATTTATAACTGCTCTGGTGGGAGGTTGAGAAATGTCCTTCTCTTCCACCAGCCCCCCCATCCACCCCCCTCCCCAACT
>VXBW01003242.1:334554-386479 GCA_013400375.1 Thinocorus orbignyianus | reverse complement strand
CAGCCTCATCTGTTAGGATCAGGAGGAGAGAGGCGACTTCTCTCCATCCATCATGAGCAGAGTTCGCGCTATTAGATGATTAAAGACATTTTTTATAATATTTGGAAGAGGCTTTGAAATGTCTCTCAAACAGTGTGATTAATGCCTGCTTAACCCTTGCCTGGCTGGGATGGTGTGGTGGGGAGGGGGGTACATTCCCAGTGCAGGGGTCCCCAGGCATCTCAGCGGTCACCCGGCCATTGGGCACCCCGAGCCCTGACAAGGTGTGATTCATGAGCATGGGGCACCTGCAGGAAGCTCCGGCCTCCAGGCAGTTCCTAACGCACCGGGGACTTGGTGGTTTCTGAGGCTGCAACGGCCAGGGCAGGAGGAAGCGGTGCCTGCTCCCTCCCCAGCACTCCCACAAGAGGCCCCAGGACTGTCTGTGCTGGTCCAGGTCCACAAGCCAGACCATCCCATACCGATGCTGTGGGTTTCCAGGGTGGGCAGGTGTCCTAAGTTGGTGGAGTATTTGCTTTCCTCATTTCCCCTTCTTTTTCCTCTTCCTCTTGGGATGACTCACTTTCAGAGGCAAGTCTGAAAAAAAAGTCACGGACATCTAGATTTTCCAGTAGGACCCCCCTTTAGGATGTTGCATCCTTGGTCAGAGATTTCCACAAAGACTCATTGGGCTGGTGGAAATGTTCATGCTAAAAATTGTGTCGGCATTGTCTGGCACCTACCAAAGGCCACATCACTGATGTTCGCTGTCAGTTCCCGTGGGGGAGTGGAGCTTTGGCCTCGGATGGGGGAAGGATGCCCACCTCCTTTGATCACAGGTGCAATGTTTCATAATTTCAATTTCTTGTCAATTGATTGCCAGATAGAAGCGACAACCAAAGAGGGCCCCAGGCGTCTGCAACTACCACTCATCGTATGATTTTAACTCTCCCCCTCTGTAAGTTCGCATTATTTTCTTCTTGTTGTTGTTGTTATCTAAAGAAACCTCCCCTCCCTCCCCTTCCAAAAGGCCTCCTAGAAATCCCAACACCCTTGTCAATTTGGTGTTCGATGTACAAATAGATGAGAAGGGTTAATGCATGATTAATAGGTGTTTTATTAAAATGGTTAATCTGTCATTATAGAGTCCAAAAGATCAATAGATTTCTTATAATCATGGCTTAAAATCATCTTTAGCGCCACTGCTTATGGGCTTAAGACCCTGGGCAAGATGCTATGGGGACCTGTGAGTCTCCTGTTAGCTCCTTCTAACCCTTCTGCCACCTGAAGTGTCACCCTACATCTCCCACAGACAGAAAAGCCACCACAGGGCTGCACGTACTAATATGCTCACCATCCACTGTATTATTTATGGGTATTAAAATTGTCACACCTGAGCGACAGAAAAAGGAAATGGAAAGAGGGAGAAACTGGGAATGCACCTGGATAAATACTCTTTGTTATGACCGCCAGCAGCGCCCAAGCAGAGCGAGACGAGGGCATGGCAGGGCTGTCTCCGATCCATTAGCACCGCCACAAAGCAGCGAGCACTGGCCAAGCATCGCCCCATCAAGGCCATGCTCCTTCACTAACCAGCTCTACCTCGCACGCCGGGGTGAGGTGGGGAGGTTCCAGCCTTGCAGGGAGGGAAACCATGTACCTGGTGGCCAGGGATGACCAGTGCATGCCACCTGAATCCCATCCCCGTCCTCTGCCCCAGAGGCTGCTTTCCTGGCGGCTGGATGATGTTAGGTCTGGTTGACCCAACCCTTTGGGATGCCTGGTCCAAGCTGCTTTTTGGTAACTCCATTGATACCGTGACAAATCCCAGAGACGTGGAGCTGCCGACCCCCAGCATGAGGTCTCTGTGGGAGGAGGTGCTGTTTAGACAGGCTGACATGGGAGCAGCTGAGCCAGCGCAGGCAAGGGGGAGCACAGCCCCCTCTCTGCCCCCTAACCGCCCACAGCATCCTCTCCTCCGCAGCAGAGGAAGGATCCTGAGGTCATGCAGGGGGTCTGTGGTGGAGCCTGGATGGCAATACAGAGCATCGCAGGAGCACTGTGCTCTGAGCATGAGGCAGGGCAGCTGGCACTGGCGAGTAGTCCCCGAGCAATTTTGACTATGGATGTTGCTTGGGCCATCCATGCATTGGAGACCCAGACCTGCTGCCTAGTGAGCAGAGCAGATGTTGGTGAGCTGCGACCAGCCCTGGTGGCCTGAAAACCCTCCCAGTGCCCCATTTCTCCATCCCTGGGGTTCATGCATGTAGGATGGCCAGAATTTTGTGCAACCCCCACAACCACAAGCCTGGCCAACATTGGAGACCCTTGCTTGGAGGCTGCATGGAGTTGGTGCTGTCTGATAACTCGGCCGTGCAGAGTTCCTCCACCACAGCACCCCTCCTTCACCTCCTCACTCCGTGTGGGGGCTCTCCCCACTGGACCCTGCTCCCTGCCCACCAGCTGCCCTCAAACCATCGTTCAGGTAAAATGGAGGCAAGTTCATACCACCGCTTGTCTGTTCTCATCTTGCTGGGCCTGGCTTGACTAACTCCCGCCTGGCAAGTAATCCCAAGTCCATCCCATCAAGCCAGAGGGTGTGTGCCCAGCACAGCGGTCTCAGCCTGCCAGGAGGGTGTCACTGCCTCCACCTCCCACCACCACCAGTGCTCGGCATGGGGAAGGGCGGAGATTTTCCAGACCCCCTGGGTCCAGCCCTCTCCATCCCTGCCTCATTGCTTATTTCTGGGCCATTATGTTCGACAGGGAGAATTTGTTTCTGTCCAGAGCAGATCCCCGGACAGTCTCAAACCTCTGAGGATTTATCATCCTGAGCTTTTGTTTGTGGGTCTCCAGGACCCTCTGCCCCACAGCCCAGCCCAGATGCTTCTCTGTCTCCTCCACAGAGCCTGCTGCCCCCCAGGAGCGCTGACCCCTCTCTTCCCCCATGTTTGCCCAGGCATGCAGGCTTCCTTGCACACACTTGCCTGCAAAGGCCACTGCTGGGGACAGGATGCTGCAGTCACAGTGGCAGGAGACATGTCTTACCTACTGGGAAGGTGATGGCTGTGGCTTCTTCTGGCTTTGCTCCCCGGGGCTGCCAAGGAAGGTGGCGCATGGCATGACCACAGAAATTCCCCAAGATCCTTAGGTGACATTCAGCCTGCCCTGCGACTGGTGGCAATGGAGCCTGGGCTTGTCCTCTGTCCCTTTGCAGCCTCCAAATTGCATCCCTGCTTCTAGCTCTGCTCCTCAACAGCTAAGCAGCTGGGAGGGCCAGGCAGCAGTGAGGTGTGAGACCCCCTCGCTTGTCTCAGGGGTCAACACTGACATCCCCTCACATCTGATAGAGCTCAAACAGCAGCAGCTGCCTGTGCCGAGTGACAGTGGGGTGACAGCAGGGTGACGGCGAGGGCAGCACAGATGCCAATGCTGCTGGCTGCAGTCTCCATCTAAGCAGATGTTTGGCTGCCCCACGGTTGTGGTGGTACAGATTTGGGGTCACTCTCAAGAGGTTCAGGTCTGTAAGGACAGAGCTATCTGCTGGCACAGGTAATGCCTGGGGTTGCATTTCCAAATCACCACTGCTTCTGTGTTAGATGGAGACCCCACTTGCCACCACCCTCCTGTCCTAGAAGCCACTGTAAGGGTCACAGCAAGCTGCTCTGGAAGCTGGTGGAATGTGACAAAGTTGGAAAGGGGTGCAGGGCTGCTCCACCAAACCACCACCCCGTAGCCCTGTCCCCTCCCCGGCCGCCCACATTCCTCTGCAGCAGCACCAGGAAGAAGGGGGACCAACCTTTGGCACGTTTATTGACACTCCCTGAGTTCATACTGCGACTCTACAATCTTTTCCTGAGATTATTAAGAATTAATTGATCACTTTTATATTCCCCCCGATACCCAGTGCTGCTTCGCGACAGGCAGCAGGAGGAGGGAAGGGAGACGGGAGGAGGGTGGGGTGTGTGTAAAAAACACACTGATAAATGTTAATTACTCTTTTACAGCCCTTGTCAAATTCCAAAGCAAGTCGTAAATTCATTAAACTCTAACGGATTAAGCACATGCAGCTTATTTAGTCACCATAAACAAGATCATTTGGATGTTGATTTTCCCCTTTTTATTGCTGCAGCAGAAAAGGGGAAAAAAATCAGATGAGAGAAGCAGTTGGTGGTTACCAGGGAGTCAGAAAAGTTTGGATTTATTTCATATCTTGTTTTCTTACTCTGTGTCAGCTCTCTGTAGCACATTGGTCCTTTAGTTGTGCCTGGTCAGTGTCTTGACAGGGAGCGTGGCCTTTTCAGGAGCTGTATCCATGCCCCAAGTGGCTCAGTCTGCATGACAGCCCTGGGTCCGAGGGGCCATGCTGCACAAAAGGTTCCCATGTCCTCTCCATGCCCCAGGGCTGTCTTCTTAGCACTGAGTCTCTTAAAGACCCAAGAAAGATCTGGATGTGCAAAGATGGGATACTCAGAGACCTTTTGGTGGTGGTTTTGTGCACACTGCAAGGAATTGTGCAGGCAGAGTCAGCATAAAAACAGCTCTGCTCATTTTGGGATGTTTCAGCCCACTTAAGTGCTGTCCCCAAGTAAATGCGACATGTCCCCAGCCAAGCCTAGCCATGAGAGAGAGGAGGCAGGGAAGTGGCACCGTGATGGCAGGGAGGGAACAGGGCATCTTCAGCTGCTCTGAACACGGGGACATAGCCCAGGGTCTGCCAACCTGCTCAGTGAGATTGCCATCTTCTGCTTGCACATGTTAATAATCCAGGCTGACCTCCTGAGCTGTTGGAGCAGGGGAAGGAGAACGAGAGGAGGGTCATGGAGATCAATTAATACTCAGGGCTCTAATTATGAGTTTCTTCAACACTGGGCTTCTAATGAGGAACAGGCGCTGAGGCAGTCTGAGTCCCACTGCCCCTCAGCAGACCTTGCTGAAAAATCTCCTGCTTCCCTACAGGGGTGGTTTTACTGGGAGAGGGAGTTAGCCTCCAGCCACCAGCATCTCCCACAGCAGATCTAGGGTTCTGGGCTGTGTGGCCAAGAGGTTGCCACACTGCTGTGTAACCACATCCGTGCCTTGGGCTGGGCACTGGAGACCTGCTGCCATCCCCAGCACCCCCAGCTCCCTGCCTCGGTACAGTACCCGGGCGTGGGATGGGGGCAGAAGGTAGCCTGGGAGACCAGAGGACCTTGATGGGTGTCCCAACTTGGCCCTGCACAGTGGAGGGTGCTCCCCAGGTCCAGTGCTGGCAGGAGCCCTGGCACTGTTGGCTGCTGGCTCTGCTGACACTGGGTAGCCATCTCCAGCTGAGTGGCTGATGGCTGATGATGCTGGCCCTGGGGCATGGCTGTTCTTCTCCAGCATCTCCCAGCCTCTGGTGAGGCTGTACTCATCAGGAGCTGCAGGCAGCCGTGTGCTGCAGGCAGCAGAGGGAACTCTAAACACCTCACTGGAGCTCACTGCCTGGCTGCTGCCAGAAAAATTTGGAGCTTTTACATAAAAGTCCACAGCAGCACTTCTTCTAAAAGAGTTGGCCTGGACACTGGAGGGGCAACCACTCTCCTCCACCCGATCTGAGCCCGTCTCTGAAATGGGGACAGCCCAGGAGGGCCTGAGCTGTGGGGACATATGTATCACCCTGGCCCTGCTCCCCTCTGCGTTTGCCTCTTGGTGGGCAGTGGGAGAGTGTGGAGTGGCTGAAGGTGTCAACCAGGGCACATATAGGCACGAGACTTCAGAGCCCCATTCCCAACAAGCATGTTCCTCCTGAAGTCTTCACCCTTTTCCTTGCAGCAGGTAAAAGGTGCACAGATAAGTGCCAGTAGAAGCATCCCTGCTCACCAGGTCCTTCCCTGCTTTGAGGCTGTGTGGAGGTGCGCTTCAGAGATCTCCCCAGGCTTCTGAGCACGGATGGGGTATCCAGGGGTTAACGGAAGGAGGGTGTCCCATGCTAAGCAGTAGCTAACAGCAACTAGCTAATAACTTTATGGCTTCAAAGCAAGGCATTTATCATGCTGAAGTTTGTTTATGCACTAGTTATATGGCGCATTATACCAGCACTGTGTTTGGCTGATAAATTCTCTGTGACAAGCAAGGCTACCAATGGGGACTCGCTGAGTCCAAAAGACCAGTAGCTTTTTCCTGAACTCTGCTTTCTGAGATAAGGATGTTGTTTCCCTCTTTTGTTTTTGTAAGGAGGGAACAAAAAAAATTCGACAACCTGTAAACTCAAAAAAAAAAAAGAAAAAAAAAAGAGAAAAAGAGGGAGATTTTTGTTCTTGATAAGTTGTCTGATGCTGTGGTCACCTATTGGGGGCAGAAGACAATGGCCTGGTCCTGGCCAGGCGGGCAAGTGATGCCTATGCTGGGAGACTTGTGCATGGTGCTGAGTGGGCACTTACAGCTCATATAGGCTCTGAATATCCCCAGGAGCATCACACCTCAGTCCTGAATGCCTTCAGGGAGGGTATTTTTGGGGTAGAAGTGTTAGAGGGCACTCCGGCAACCTTCTTGTTCTGCCCAATGTTTCTAAAATGAGCCATAATCATAACGTTCGTCACTATTTTGAGATTATTTGTATGTGTAATGTGTGGCTGAGCATGGTGCAGCTGCTATGTTCACCTGTACCCCCTCACTGCTGGGTTAAATTGCTTTAATCCTCCTAATAATAATGACCTTCACATTTCTGCCTCCCTCTATCACAGGAGCCAAACCCACTTCGCAAACATTAACAATCTCGGCCTCCCAACTCCGTGCAAACACGATGGGTCAGGATTATTTTTCCTGCTGCAGTGGTGGGGAAACTGAGGCATAAAGCAAAGAGCTGGTTGATCTGGACCTATCCAGGAGGTCACCCCTTGCTTTAAGCATTAGACCTCACCTTGTTCCAGTTTGCAGCGGTGTAGGCTTTCATGGGTCATAGAATCATAGAATCATAGAATGGTTAGAGTTGGAAGGGACCTTAAAGATCCTCGAGTTCCAACCCCCCTGCCATGGGCAGGGACACCTCCCACCAGATCAGGTTGCTCAAAGCCCCGTCCAGCCTGGCCTTGAACAATTCCAGGGATGGGGTATCCACAGCTTCTCTGGGCAACCTGTTCCAGTGCCTTGTCACCCTCACAGGAAAGAATTTCTTCCTACTATCTAATCTAAATCTTCCCTCGTCCAATTTAAAGCCCCTTGTCCTGTCACTCTACTTCCTGACAAAGAGTCCCTCTCCAGCTCTCCTGTAGCTCCCTTCAGATACTGGAAGGCTGCTGTAAGGTCTCCTGGGAGCCTTCTCTTCTCCAGACTTGAACAACCCCAGCTCCCTCAGCCTGGGTGCCCCCAGTAGAGCAGGACCTGGAGCTGCCTAGCTGGTGGGATGCCATGGGACAGACCCTGATGCCAGGACTTGCCCCCACCATGCCACCGAGGCAGTTTGTGTGTCAGCAGCCTTTGCTCCTGGCAGGGTTGAGACCTGTGCTGCAGGATGCTGAGAGTGGGCTGGGATGTGCCAGCTCAGCCTGGTCCCTTCTCCATGGGGCCATGTCCCTCCTGCCATAAGCAGGAAGCCTCCCTCCATGGCTTGGTGCTCGGGGACAAGATCCTAGCCAGCGGGCGTGTGGGCACACACCTCCCTGCATGCAAATGGGCTTGTTACCTATGTATGTGGGTGCTCCCCGGTGGGGACATCATAGGGCATTTACTTGTGCGCGTGTACGGGTGTGCATAGACATACATTCATTGACCCACAGCGTGCATCTCCATCTCCATGTGCTGCGTTAGGATCCGTCCATGGCTGCCCACCAGCACGGGCATCCCCAGCCGTGTAGCCATCCCGGCCGGCACATCTCCGGCTGCCTACCTGTTGCATCCCTGGCTGCCTACCTGTGCTGGCGCGCGGCCCCGGCCGTGGATCTGCATCAGTGGCTGCATGCAGTGGCCCCTGCAGGCTGTAAATACTGGCAGTGTGGCGGGGAGGTTGAGCGGTTTATGGCTCAAGGTCAGGCCCATGAATCATAAAAAGGTGTCGGAAGGAGCATTAACTCCTAGCCTTCGCCCGGTCTCTGTGTGGTTTCAGGCGGGGCCCCGGAGGCAGTGATTAAAGGGTGCACCTTCCCCTTTCAGTTTTACGGTAAAAGGAAAGCAGTAAATTAGAAGCCCACAGGCTGGGGCAGGCCAGGTCCCGCCAGCGCAACAGCTACACGAGTACCTGCCGTGAGCCCCGAGACCCCCGCCGTCGCCTCTGCACCCTACTGCCAGCGTGGCCCCCACGCAGCCCCTTCCCGTGGCAGCTCCTGCTTGAGGGACAGGGTCTGGCCATGTGCCAGGCAGGTGGCCACGTCATGGTGGGTTCATCCCTCCATCCTCACCCAGCTGACAGCTCGGGACAGCCAGGGGTGCTCAGCCCCCCTCTCCCCATGGAGCAGCAGCGCCTCTTGCTCTGCACCTTTTTACGACTACTGCTATAATTAACTCCAGTAATAAATTTTTTTTAATCCAAATAGATATAATTAACATTTAATGCCCCTGTTTTCTTACGAATTGTCAGGACTATTAAGAGCTGAGTATTGATTGAAGAGGTGAGGCAGATGTTTCTGCTGCCAAGGTGGGATTGCCGGAGCAGAGGCAGAAAGCTCTGGTAATGGTTAGGTCCCTTTCCCACAAATGGGCCTTGGGTGGGTTGGGGAGAGCTGGGGCAACATCCAGTGCTGCAGGGCTGACCCTGGTCCAGCTTGACCGTGGCATGGAGGAGGAGATGAAGGCTGCCCACAGGATCCTGTGTTTCCCTGTAGCTCAGCTATAGACACTCTCTAGCACTGCAGGCTGGTGGTAAGCACTAAGGCATGGAGCACTGCTGGAGGTTTCATCCCATCAGCATGTTCTTTGAACCCACCATCTCCCGGAGAAGGACTTTGGAGGATGGAGGTGTGAATACACCCTGCCCCATCCTCATCCTGCAGCAGTGTCATCCTCCCAAGCTTGACCCAGCTGGCAGCTGCCCTGGCATCCCTGGCTCATCCACCCTGCCGTCTGCCAGGCTGGTGAGCGGGATGTGGGACACAGGCAATAACGCCTTCCCTGAGCTGCTGCTGCGGCAGCCAGCCCTGATAAGGCGACTTGCAGAGGGCTGGGGGTGTTTGGCCATTGCCAGGTTGATTTCCCTCAGCTCCTGCCAGCTTGGCACGGCTGCTCACCCTCCGGACCTGCCTGCCGGACCTGTGGGCTGTGGGTCAGGCTGCCACCGCCTGCCTGGTACCTGCAATAGCAAGAGCCCGGGGGCAGGCCAGGAGCTGGAGCACATCTGTCCTGGGGATGCTGCACATCTGCCCAGGTATCACAGGCCTTTGGGCCCCTGGCAGCTGGCAGGGAGGCTGGGACTGTGCTGAATGAAAAGCCCAGGCATACGCTTTGCCCCTGTCCCCAGGCTGTGTTGAGCATTAGATGTCTCTGAAGAAGGGAGGGAGGGAAGGAATGAGACTACCAGCTTGCTCTAAAAAAAAAGAAGTGCTTTTTCTCCCTGGGGAATGGCATTACAGAGCCCTGGAATTGACAGGGCTGCCAGAGCTGATGGATGGTGCCGGCGGAGGGAGCAAAGCGGGTCAGCAGAGCAGAAACCAGCAGGCACAAAGAGAGAACATCCTCGCTCACCAAGGCAGGCGGTGACACCCTGTGCCGGGGCTGGGCCCACAACAGCCCCCTCTCTGTTGGGCTGGAGAGTCAGCACAGCTGGGCTACCTGGGGTACCATCCTGCGATGCCCCCAGGCTCACCCCAACTGCACCCACCAACAAGAAGGGCCTTTCTTCGCCTCTGCACAAGCCCCAATTGTTCAGATGCTTCCTCTGCCACCGCTTTGTGCTTCTGCCCTTCCCAGAGATGGTTCTGGGAGGAAAGGGAAGACTTGCAACATCTGCACGGCCAAAGCTGCTAGGGCTTCAAGATTTCTAAAGGGGCCAAGGCTCCTCAGGTAGCTCCAGATCAGGATCTCTTGGTCCTATCAGCAGCTCTGCTGTGTGGCTGTGCAAGCCCACAACCTACCCATGCCTCAGTTTCCCCACCAGTGACTGAGGTTGGGCTCTACTTTTGCAGATGTGCTGCAAAGGGGGGTGCATCTGAGCCAAGGCACCCCCAAGAATTGAGGAGCTGCAGTGCCAACCGCCCAGGGCAGCCTTGCTGCAGGCAGCTGTGTTCCCAGGTCCTCTGCCTCCCCTCCCGCACTCACTGGCCATCCCAGAGCTGAGAAAGGAGAAACTGAAAGATGGAATCCTGGGCCTCTAAGGACTGCTCCAAGCAGGGACCTGGCCAAGTTTTGAGGCTTATGGTGGCAGGAAAGGAGCTTTTTTTAAATGGTGGGGGCGGTGGCTGCGGGGAGAGACTGGGGGACTGGGCGGCTGTGTTAAATCATCCCTAACCTCACTGAAACCTGGGTGCAGTTTCTGCTTCTTCGTGAAATGCACACGGACAGCCTCCCGTGGGTGAAGGGACAGCAGGTCACAGTGACACCGGGGAGATGCTGGCTCTTGTGATATGACTGGGGCTCACAGGCACCCACTCCAGACTGGTAACCTCCGGCTCTACTGGCAGAAGTGTCTCCTTCCCAAGCACTGTCCCTGTTAGCCATGCGTGGGAGGGCAGGATCAGTAGGGAAGGGGACTGGAGCGGAGGTAGGCCACCCTGAGCCATAGGAAGTGTCAGCTCCTTGGAGTAAAATAAGGGCACAGAGAGCTGATGCAGGACTGTGGGCTACTCCCCATCTGTCTTGTGGCGTGACCAGGACTTTCTCCTTTCTTCCCCTGAGCACAAGGAGGAGAACAAGCTCTTACCTCAGCTGAGAGGCTGCAGCCTTTGCCCATGTCCCCTGGATGGTGGCTCACAGTGCCCTCCAGGGATGCAGAGCTGCATAGCCCCTCCTGCAGCCTGGGGAAAGGGAGCTGGTCCCCCAGCAGGCGGGTGGCAGGAAGGAGCCCAGGCATCCTAGCTCCTGTCCCAAGCTCTGTCTATAGCAGGAGGATAGTCCTGAAGCTGCTAAGCTGGAGGGACATATCTTTGGAGGGATCTGAAGCCCGAACTGTCGTCTTTGCTCTCTGACAAGCCCCGCTGTTGAGTCCCTCTGCAGCACCAACCGCTGCTCCAGCAGCCATGAGGAGGAGGAGTGTGGGGAAGGGGCTCAGCTTCAAATCGATTCTGAGCCCTGAGATAAGAATCTCTTATCACCCTTGTCATTGTAATGGCTGGGACTGAAATGCTGGTCTGAGTAAGGACCAGATTTCTGCATGACTGGAGGTGAGGAGGAGATGGGACACAGCAGGGAGGCAGTGGTTGCTCTGGGATGATGTCCCAGTGCTTCAAGCACCTGCTTGCTCTCTCCAGTGACACCCAGAACCAGCTCTCCCTTCCCTTCCCAGCCTTAGGCTGCCCTATTTCCTTCCCCAGCTCCTTACAGGGAAGAGATGCTCCTGGTGGCATGGGTGGCAGCAGAAATGCGCTGAAGGAATGGGTCTGGCAGACCCAGACCTCCTGTGGGAGGGAAGGAGCACACAGAGAAGAGCAGCCCAGGGGGCTGGACATTGCCAGGAGGGGCCAGGAGTGAAAGGAAGAGCTAGGAAGAGCCCTGCTTCCACCTTTGTGGCTATCTTCAGCCTCTTCCCACTTCCTTGGCGGGGCTCAGCCCCAGCCCTTTGTGGGGTGCAGCAGAGGAACAAGACAGGCACACAGGAGCCAATGGAGAAGACAGGGATCTGGCAGGGGACTCCAGGCCTTTGGGAATTCCCTCTGTTCCCATTACTGTCCAAAAGCAGCTTTTCCAAGGGGTAAGGAAAAGGGAGCCAGTAAGCTTACATACTCAGTCATTATTAGACTAGACAGTGGCAGCATCGAGTGCCCTCAGCTCCCTGCGGCATTGCTCTGCCTTTAACCCCTCGTGCTTCTCCCCTATGTTTTATTAACAACTGTTGATTGGGATTCCAAGGTTGTCTGGCCATGCAGAGATGCAGATAAAATCTAAGGCTGCTGCAGTCCCCTGCATCTCTGGACCCACCAAATCTCTGTATCTATCTATAATATCTCCTCTCGCTAAGCTTTTCTCCAGCGGACAAGCCCGAGAAGGTTAAACAGGGTCCTGCAGCAAGGCCACTGCTCTGTCCTCCACTGATAATCATGCAGCTGGGGGACATGTTAGCTTTCTGCCCTCTTTCCCCATTCCCCTTTGCCATCACTGTGCAGGTTGTCCTGCTGCAAGGTGGGGATGGCCAGGCAGGGACCGTGGTGCCAAGGAGGGCAGCACTGCTCCAAAAGCCTTGCTGAGGGTCTGTGGCTGCCTGAGGAGGCTTTGCTGTGGGCTCTACACTTTTGGTGTCAAAAAACCCCATGCTTGAAGGACCCCACGAGCACCCTGTGCTGCCCTGCCACTGGGGTCTCCTAGCTACAGCGAGGTACCCCAGTGAACTGCAGAGCTCAGCGGTGGCTTTATCAAGCCCCACAATTGTTCTGCTGGAAAGGATAACTCTGAAACTATGGGCTGTTTTTTCCTGTCATGAACCAGAGACAGGTTTCATGGATGCACCCAGCTTGGTGGCCGAGGAGCTGGTGGACAGGGGTAGTGGCACAGTATCGAGCATCCCACCAGTCCGGAGAGGCACCTTGGGACTTACATGTTTAATTCCAGGAGCAGCAGTGTCAGGTTGAATGGAATTGGCCCCGCTGGAGGATTTATTAATTTCTCCTTCCCTCTGCCTCCTGCCAGGGGCTGTGCTAAGATTCCACGCCACACAGTCATCTCACTAAAGCCAAGAGAGGCTTATTGTTTAAATGGTTTTCATGCTGCCACAGAGTTTAGTGCTTGTCAAAAAGTCCGAGGTCTTGCTGAAGAGTCTTGACAAACAGCAGCAGGGGGACAGGGAGAGCAGACATCAGTGTCTCGGGGAAAGGGGCAGTACCTGAACCAGGTCTCAAATCCACCCTGTGTATGTGGGAATGTCACATACCCAGCTCCATGTATCCCCTCCGGCACCAAGACAAGTCCCACACTCCAGTGAGAGGTGTATTTGGCCTGGCTTTAAATTTAAACCTCATGGAAATACCTTCATTTAACCTCACTAATGGGGAAAAACAGAGCTTGCCCATGGTTTTTAAGCCCTTGCTTTTGTAGGCTTTTACAGAAATAGGTATACATATATGAATATATTTTGTGCTGTATGTTCATCAGGCTGCTCTTACTGCTGGGATGAGCCCAAAGCCACTGGGAAGAGCTGAATGCTGTTGCAGTAACGTACTAGCTCTGCAGATGGGGATAGCAGAGCTCAGAAACCAAACCCGGCTCCAGATGCCACTTAAAACCTTGCCCTGCCTGGGGAGGGTGACAAGGCACCCTTACCTCCTCCTATGCCCCTGGGAGAAGCTCTCAAACTCATCTTCTTTCCTTTTGAGGAGCTGGATTTGCCAGGGATGAATTTGCTTAAGGGTGGCATAGTTCAGTTCAAGTGCTGGGACACAGGTCTGACATGGTGCAGAGCTGCAAGGCACATGGCATGGGTGAGCTAGTAATGCCAAGGTCTGGAGGACACTGGTACTCTGGTTCCCCAGGAGGCCACCTGTCACCTCGGTGCCAGCACGGGGAGCAAGGAGGCACACAGCAGGGCAGGCTGCCCATAGCAGCCAGCTGCCCTCATCCCAGGTGTGCTGTGGCGACAGCAGCCCCCAAGATGCCTGCTCCTGTGGGATCTGCTGCTGCTGGTGGGTCACCCGAGTCAAGCATTTGAGCAGGATTCGGAGGAGCGCTGGGTAGTTTTATGGGCAGTAATAGCATTTACAGCCCTACTGGCTGAGGCACTGATCCAGAGGGAAGGGAGACACCTCCCCAGCAATAACTGGATTGTAACACTAGCCCGTCTCCAGCCTTCCGAAGGGCAGGATCAGTCCCATCCTTTTCTTCAAGCATCCTTGATTGACCAATGTCCTGTCAACCCATGGGTTGGTCCCACCAGTATCCTTGTGCTGGCGAGGTTCTCACCTGGTATAAACTCACACTTCTCCCCAAATTAAGCTCTTCATTTTCACTGGAAGCACCAGCAATTTTCTTTCTTCACCCCACTCCTCGACTTTCTCCTGCCATCCACAGTGAGTGCCCTCTTTTGCAGCTCCCCCGCCCTGTGCACCCCACATTGTTTTCCCATCACCTGCCACAGACCCTGTATGTTTTCATTTAGTCGTCATCAGGGAAAGCTGTAAAACATATGTCTGCTTCCCAAGGACAGAGGAAAAAAAAAAATTACTCCAACAGCTTGGTCCAGTTAACAGCCTGGGCTCTCAACTCTGCTGTTGGCTTTGCTGGGACTCTGTTTTACACTCTGCATTAGCTGGCCCCTTCTCTAGCTGGACCAAGGTGTGTGTCTCGGGGGGAGGATATTTGGGGCCAAGGATGGTTGTGGAGGGGCAGGGAAGGGATGTCCCCAGCAGCTTGGGGAGCACGGTGGGACTGTGCTGGCCGCCCCCCCCCGAGAGCGGGCAGGCAGGAGCACTTTCCACCCCACCCTCCATGGGCTCCTCCCAGCACAGCTCCCCATCCATCCCATACATTTACCTAACGCTAATGAGACATATTGATTGGAATGATGGGATTTGTAAAGGTCGCAGGGTTAAAGTACATAAAACCAGCCTTTCTGGAGCTGCAATATCAGGGCCGATGGGTCTGGTGGGAGAGATTAAAGGCCTCGTGCTGCAAGAATGGAGAGAGCTGACAGCAATTACATTTCAGATGTGTGCATAGTTATAACCCCCTCCTCTGCAAGACAGGCGACCACGTCCCCACCACTGCAGAGCAGGTCTCCAACCCCCAGCTCCCTTTCAAAAGCAGGATTTCAACAGAGCAAATCAGGTACTGAAAGAATAAGAGAAAAGGGGAGACAGAAAGACTGGAGATCCCTTTGGAGAGGTGCTACCCATCCCCATCCCTGTGGCTGGGCTTTTGACGCTGTTTTGGGATTCCCAGCTGAGCTGTTATGGCATTACTGCACTAAAAATCATGTTGGTGGAATGAAAACTCTGAAAACGCTGCTGTCCCTTTTGTTAGGGCAGGACTCCCACTACTGGTAATGAGCTGGCAGGTCATTAGAGCTCTGTCTGTCCCCTGAAAAGGTTCGTGCTGGAGGAGCACAGATTCCCCAGAATCACAAGCACAGTTTGTCCCAGGTCAGGATTGACAAGTCTTGCAGTAGGAGGTAAATGGATCTAGACATCACTTTTTCTAGGGGTGTTTCTCAGCCACATATGAGGACACCTGAGAGCTTGGTCCCACGTGCTCTGTTCTGGGCTGCACCCACCTGAGGTATCTGCTGGAGGCCCAGGGCCAGCCCAGCTTTGGTGGAGTCATCTGACTTCATCACCCCTCTTTGTGGATCCCCCTCTGTGTGTTTGTTTCTTGATCCAAAACAGAGAAGAGCGAGCACAGTCAGGAGAGTTGTATCATTTGAACACCACGGGTTCCTGTGCTGGTTCTGGGGTGCAGGGGGATAAACGTGTGCCTTGGTGGTTTTCCTAGGTCTCCAGAGGGGACAAGTAGACAGGAACACAAACTAGGCTGAGGGATGCACTCATGTTAAGAAAGGATTAGTGTCGACAATATCACTACACACAGAAACAGCTAAATTAGCTCCATGACTCAGCTCCATTAGCCCAGGCTTAAAGCTTAGTTCCAGACAGGAGAAAGCCTGGCTCAGGGGCTTTTCAGCCCCAACTCATCTTGGCTTCACATCACCCGCTGTACCTCTGATGGCAGGATTAACACCGGGGGCACCTGGGACTCAGGAAACAGGGCTCCATCTGGCACCACACCAGCCCAAGAACATGATCAGGGGCTGCATCTCCCCAGGGATAAATCCCAGGATGAAAACCAGCAGGGAAAAGGAGCCATTTGCCAAGCAAGGAAAGAGGCACATTGCTCACCTGTAACCGTAGCTGTCTCAGGCTTAGAGCCTTTCTCTGGTGACAAGGCAAGGCTTAGAGCACAGCATGAAGCACAATTTTAACAACCCCTGCAGAGCAGTTGTGCATAGAGACTCTTCCCTGCTACCCACACACACACTGGAACTTTAAATCCTCCCCCAAAGCCCTATTCAGGGGGCTACACTAGGAAGCAGGAGCATCCCCAGACCCCAGAGCTTACCACCAGTGTAGTTCAGTCTTTATCTATCCCTCCTGCGTACTCTTTTTCCCTCTCTCAGATGGTAATGAGTGGTTTGCACTGGGAACTAAATGAAGTTGATTGCCCACTGGTGTCTGCCATTAGTGGTAATTAGTTAAAACATCAGAGTATAAACAGTAAATTGGCTCTAATAATTAATACTAGCACTCAAGCATATGAGAGACACAGAGACTGGGAGAGAAGCAGCGGCAAGCTTGTAAAATCAGCTGGGGCTGCTTTAATTAAAAAAGAAGGAATGTAAGTAACACAGTATTGGAAAAAGGACAAAAGCCATCAGGATCTTGTTCATTAGGAGCATGGTCTTGTCTCCCCTGGAGCACAGCAAAGCTGAGGGTTTGCCTCGAGCCTTGGGTACCCACTGCTGTGCGATGCAGAGCCCGTGATACGGATGCTGTGGCATCCCTGAGGTGCTGGGAGACCACTTGTGTGATGAGTTTTAGCCTTGCCGGCAGTGTCCTGGGGTGATATGGAGAATGGTAACATGTGGATCTGCTCCTGATGCTTCAGATGTGAGGCGAGCTGGGTAGATGGGCAGGATAATCCCATAGGATTTTTCAGGGGAGATCTGCTTGAATAGAAGGGGCTACCTCATTTGGCTGCTCCCTGCTTGATAAGGGCACCTTCCTCTTCTCTTCCCTCCAGCAGCAGATTTGATCTGATTTGTCCTTTGGGAAGAAGGAGCTGGCAAGGGGTGGGTGGGTCATGCCGGGGAAGGTTGGGTTTACTCTTAGAATAACATTTTTTTCTGCAGGTCTTGTCAGCCTGCATGCTTCCCTTTCTTCCAGCATCCTTCTTCCCCTGCACACCTTCCCCTTCTCCCAACCATGGAAGGGTTCCCACAGCCCTGCTTTGGCAGAAAGCCCTATGCCCTCTGAGTGCCTGAAACACTTCATTTAAAAAATAATAATAACAATAAAATACAGTGTAAAATGGTAATATTGTCAGTGTTGGGGTGATGCTGAGCAGCCGGTGCTCCCAAGGAGGGATGCAGGATGGCTCTCTCTGGAGAGGGGCAGCCCCCAGCTCGGGCAGAGTCGTGGCACTGGGGAGGAGGGGGAGGCGGCATGTATATCACTATTAATCATCCCTGCGTACGTTAACCATGCTAATGTCGTAAGTGACAATAGCCCATCTCAGCTCTTGATTTAGGGTCTGTGAACGGAAGCTGGGCTCCTGGGAGTAAATGCGTGAATCCTCCGCTGGTACTAAACCTTCTAATAAATCTAACGCACACCAAAAAGCCCTGGGCACTAAATCCCAGAATCCGGTAATTGAAACCCTTACAGCTCTCAGAAAAAAAAAAGGTAACTGGTGAGTGGAAGTGAGTGTATGTTTTTACAGAATATACATCCTATCTGCGCCTGATTATCTCCAGCAGAGACAAAGGAAACCCGGAGCCTCCTTGTAAAGCGCCTCATTCCACAGACTTAAACTAATACCTTTGAAAATAAGAACCAAGCAGTCCTGTGCTGCAGGAGCTGGCTCTGCGCTCTGCAGACCCAGGTGGGCAGGGTCGAGGGGTCTTAGTTCCTTGCTGCCCCAGCCCTGGGAAAATGCCATGTAGTGGTCCATCCATGTGTTGTCCCGTGCTGCAGTGCCTTGGTGTCGTGGGGGGCCAGTGGGCTGGCACACTTGGGGACAGTCCCCAACCCAGCCTGGCTCATGCATGCCTTTACAACCGGCTGTTAGTACCAGCAGAGAAGCATCGCTGAGCTGTCCCTGCCCTACAAGTTGAAGGGGCAGAGGAAGAGCAGGACATTCACACCGGGTCTTCAGTGCAGGGAGCAGGTGGACAAGCAGAAACACATGTATGGGGCTGACCTCCCCCCCCCAACACCCAGAGCAGGCATTTGTGGGTACAAGTATGTTCATGTTGCCGCAGCAATGAATTTGGTGTCCTTCCCATGGCTTTTATGTGTCTGGTAGCCAGTGCTGAGGCTGTTTATCGTGCTGTTTACTTGAAAAAAGATCACGTTGGTGTTTTATTCTGCTTTTAATCTCTGTTACAGGCCACTCTGTAATGCCTTGGCAGGGGACTTAATAAATATAGTCATTTGGATAATGAATGGTGATGATACAGGCAAGCTCGCAGGAGGCTGCAGAGGAGAGATGCTGCACAGGGCACCTGGCTGCATCTGGAGGCAGGAGGACTGTGTCCTCCCTGGGATTGCCCCCCTGCCACAAGGTCCTGCAGCCCCAGCTGGTCACTGGGACACAGGGATTGCTCAGCCCTTTCCTGGTTCAGCATCCTTCGTTGTGTGAAGAGAGCTGAGACAGGCAGGGATGCAGATGCCTGGTGTCCTGCCCAGTGGTGACCACAAGCCTGTCACCCACTGGGATTAGAGATTGCCCCGGGGACCTGGGAGCATGCCATACGTGCCACAGCACCATTCGGGGCAGCATTTCTGCACTATAGCTTCCTGCAAGGGGTTGGGGTGTTTTCATTCCCCCTCTCCCTACCTTTCCCTTCACCCTGCCTGACTGTCCCTCTATTTTACTAGATATCATTCCTGCAGCCCCTCTTGCCATCTCCCACCCACCGGACCCCCACATCCCTCCCTCTATGCTCTCTGCACACCAGCACAGCTGTTTTGGGATGAGCCAGTGCCAGCTGCAAGTGAGCCATGACGGATGCCCAGCGTGGCCACCCAGCTGCATCTCCCATCCCATCCCAGCGTGCTGGGACTATTCCCTTGGGAACAACCGTGGGATTTCCATCGCTTCTCCCCTTCTTCCCCCCCCCAAACCTGGGGAGAGCCTGAGCACCCTCATTTCTCAGGTCACCGCTTGGCTAATGGTCTATTAATTTGTTCAATTGTCCCCTGTGAGGCAAACTCAATTTCTCCCCGAGATTCCTCCCTGGCTGTCGACACAGTGATGGATAGGACGAGCGGCTGTCACCGCCGGTCCCGGCGCCCACTCGGCACGCCAGGCACCTGCACCAGCCCTCCGCCTGCACGCCAGCGCCGCTCCGGCGGGGCCAATCTGCCGCCTCGTGCCCAAGGATCTGTCTCCGGCAATGAAAAATGACAGAAATATTTAAGGACAAATAAGGTTTACAAACCCAATTTAAAATTATTACGGGAGGCCCCGGCTGCAGATGGGCCCAAGCTGATTCGCGGCGGCAATCAAATCGAATTTCCTTATCGTTGTATTATTTTAGGGCGTTATCTAGCCCCATAATGCAGTTATAAATTCAATTTCATCTGTGAGCGTTCATTGTTTACTGTCGCCTGTTTGCTGGGGAAAATGTAAACACTTCACAGCCCTCGGCTGCAAAATTAATTTCTGGCAGAAAACAGGAAAGGGGAGAAAAAGTGGAGGGTTCCAAAAAAAAAAAAAAAAAAAGAAGAGGAAACAAGGAAGGTGGTGGTGGGAATGCTGCTGGACATGAAGTAAGGGCTGGCCAGGGCACACGGGAGTGGATGAGTGATGAGTGGATGTGCATGGATAGGGATGGATGAGGATGGAGGAGGACCCGGGTGGCATTGGCAGCTCCTGCCTCTCCTCCCCACTGCCACATTTCTCCCCTGTGCAAAAAGAGGGAAAAAAAAAAATACGCAGTGACCTGCTGGGGCTGCCAAGGGAAAGTTGAAGGTCTCCCATTAATTCCAGACTAAAAATGACAAATTCATCTTCTACGACAATTAAATGAAGTCAGTAATTGATGCTAATTGATCTTCAGCCGAGAGGGCTCTTACTGCTTTGCGTGCTCTCCCCATTGCTCCGGCACTTTCCCTGCTTCCCTGCTCCTCCTCCCCGCAGCCCCATGGGTCCATCCCCTTGGTCGTGGGGATGTCCCTAGGGCCCTGGTGGCCAGTCCTGAGCCTCTCCACCCTGCCAGCCCCGCGCATCTCTGTCAGCCCCTTGCTTCTTGGAGTTTGCTTTTTTTTTTACCCTTTTTTTTTCCCTTTTTTTTTTTTGGAGGCAGGTACCAGGCCTGGCTGTGTTAGCGACAAAGGATTTATAGCCTACAGCTGTGTAGGTTTCCACTTAATTTTTATAAGCCCAGCATAAGAGCCAGCAGGGGGTAAAGCACACTTGGATTTTCTCTACTTAAAATATTACAATGTTAGCACTTTTGCTTGAGCCCTGAAAAGGGGGCGGTGGTGGGGCTGGATGCGTGTGTGTGTTTGGGGTGGATTTTTTTTTTTTTTTGGTGTTTTTTTTCTTCTCTTTCTTTCTTTTTTATGAGAGCCCTTTAATCTCAAGCCAATATGTCAAAATCAAATTAAGCCTTGGAAGGGGAGCGGGCTCAGCGTGCCAAGCTCGCTCGCTGGGTTGTAAATGTACAATTGTTTCTGGGAGCTGTTATTAAAGCGAGGTGACTGCTGCCCATTAAGGGACCCTGACGTCACGTCCTCCAGCCGAAGCAGCACTGGGAGGAGGGGGCCAGGATTCGGCCATGCTGTGGCCATGGGGAGGGACTGGACCCACGACATTCTCTGGAGCAGAGCTAGGAGAGAGTGGCACCAGCCCTGGAGTGGATGGTCTGCTTGGTTGCCCCTGTAAAGGAAGCCCTTGGAGACCCTGGGGACGTGGTTTGCGTTTCCAAGCAGAAGAGCAGATTGAGACACCTCTCCCAAGGAACCATCAGAGAGAGGGGTTTGGGGCTTGAGCAGGGTCAGGGGTTTGGAGGCAGGAGGGGTTGCTCAGCCAGGACTTCACCTGGCCCTTCTGGAGAAGCAAAAGGAGGAAATCATCGTGGTGTTTTTCAGTTTTCTGATTAAAATGCCACTTTTTGCTTTGGTTGAGAAGCCCGTTTCTTGCCCAAGCAAAACTCTATCAGCAGAGTGGTGGGGCCAGCTGAGAGGTGCCCTGCAGAGCCACCTGCAATGCAGGGAGAGTGACACTCTTTGGGTAGCCAGGGCTCTTTGCTGGGCCATGGTTTAGAACAGCGTGGGCAAGCCCTGTCCCCAGCAGTTACCAAACCCCACCTGAAGCAGAGGCAGGACTTGGTGTGTGCTCTGCTGTAGGGTACACGCTCTGCAGGGGGATCATGAGCCACTGGCAGGGGTCTCACTGTGGCAAGATGCTGCTGTCAGCACCATGATGAGTATTTTAAATCCACGTTTCTGCTGAGCTTCGCTGCGAGCGAAGTAACAGCAATGACAATACTGTAAAGTATCATCGTTCTTCACTCAGGACAGTTTATAATTATCCATAATGCTGATACCTGACACTATAGTCAGACTGTGTAGGTTTTAGTGGTCACTTACCACCTCTTAATTCATGCAGAGGAACTGAAATGGGCTGGAGAAGCGCAGGGGGCAGCAGGGAGGTGTGTAATACCCCAAAATCTGCTTGCTCTCCTCTCCCCTCTGACCCAACTCCAGCTCCTACAGATGCCAAGGCAGGTGGTTCCTGCTCCGTATCCTGAAATCCCATCAGCATTGAGTCAAGGACCCAGCACAAGGACAGCGAGGAGACTCCACACCTCCTCCTCTTGGCTGTGCCACGCTGGGCAGAGACAACCTAACGGCCGGGATAATTAGCCCTGGTGAGAGGCAGTGCTAATGAGATGGAGCATAGAGCTGCTCTAACACGGCTGTCTTGCTTCCAGGACATGAGATGGGAGCTCTGTGCAGCACTAGGCTGTCCTGGGTGGACGTATGAGCTCATTAGGAGTGAGCTGAGAGACATCTAACATGATGCTGTGGGCAGGATGTCAGACCCTGGGGTGAGCAGCTCCTGGGACCCCCAGGGACAGTGGTTCTCTGCATCAGCTGGGCGATGGGGCAGAGAAACCTGCACACCCACTGTGAGCTGCTTTCACCCATCTTGCTGGGTCACCACTGGGAAGCAAAGGCATGGTTAGTTCTGTTCTCCGGTCTTTATGGGTCCCACTAAATCCTGTGTAATATACTGTAAATAAAGTTTATAGCTAAAATCAGTGTTTTACAGGGGCAAACCAAAGTCCAGCTGCTGAGCTACAAACAAATGCACTGTATGCAAAGGGGAGACAGCACCGGTGTCTCCCACCAAGCCCCGACCCATTTCTCATGCAGGTTTTGCTGGGTCTTAGGGAGAACGTAGCTTGCACTAGCTGGCTCTAGCTCTGGACGTGCTCATTACCTGCACATGGCTCCCAGCACCTCTTCCCCATAAGCAATTGAGACCAAAAGGCATTTGCAAATTGAAAATAATTGACAAAGTGAAAATAATTGTCCTCTGTGAGGACAAAGGCAGATGTCACCCATCTGAGGGAAACTGAGGCAAGGAGTCTTGCTTTGGGTCATGTAATGAGGCTCTGACAGAGCCAGGAGGAGACCAGGAGCCCTGCATCACCTTCTTTGTGTCTCTGCTGTTGATGCCTGACATATTGATGCCTTGACCATGCTGTGGGAACCCTAATGTGTCAGAGGCCCCCAAAATTATCCCCCGTCGCCTCTTTTCCCGCATCTCCATGGCCAGAGCAGCCACAGGGCAGGGCTGTGCCTGCGAGAGCGCTCTGCGTTGCTCAGCGATTCCCAGACGTGCTGCGCTGGCTGTTTTCCGGGAACCCAGCGGCCTGAGCAGAGATAAATAAGTGATACAGACATCTCTGCACTAAACACACATGACGCGCTCCCCCCAGCTCACCCCCCATCCCCTCCCCTCCCACCACCGCACACAGTTCTATTAATCCTGACAAATTATGACGTACAGACGTGTAATGCAAACTGATTCATCATACATTCAAATCTGCTGTGCAGGAGCAGCGGGAGGGCAGAGGCAGACAAGTGTATTACACGGATAATGTATTTGACGTATTAATAAAACCAGCCGCATTGCTCAATCTGGAGAGAGGGGGGGATGCCGATACATCATGACAGATCACATATTGATGGAATCCAGATGTTGGGAATCATAGTCTTGGGGCCTTTCTTGTATTGACTAAAGGTAAAAAATGCAGGCTGTCAGCACATTAAATCTCTGCTCCACTCACAGAGGCTGGAGGAGTGATTATTTATTTCTGGAGGATGAGGAAGCTGCTCCCCATGTCCCCTGTCCCATTACCCCAGCCACCTGCAAGGGAGAGTTGGGGAGAGAGGTTTGAACCCTCCTGCAATTTGGTTGCCTATCAGCTGCGATGGCCAGCCAGTATATAACACGTTAATAGGGTCCCATCATCTCCAAATCCTTGGCTCAGCCCCTCAGCTGATGTAAATCAGCAGCAAAGTGATCCCCGCTGAGCACCCAGCCTCCGGTTTTTAGCCAGCGAAACAGTCAAAGCACCCCCCTTGGCTTTACCAAGGATGTTGCTGCTTTTGTGGTTTGCTCCTCTTGGGCAGTGATGCTGCTTGGATCCATCTCCCTTTTTGTCCTTGTTCTGAGCACATTGTGAGTAGTTTGAGTGAATATTACATATATATTTATATATACACACACACATACGTGTATATATCCATAAGATATTTTTAGTGTTTTTCAGGCAAAGATATTCAGTTACTGACACTTTCATGTGTAAAGGTCATTGTGCCAATAGCAACTCCAACTTTTATTTTACCTTACCAAGTCCTTCTAAAATAAAATCATCTTGTTTCAGCTCTGTTTGGGTTGGATGCTTTTTAAGGGCTGCTTGCATTCTCGAGGCCTGACTGACTTTGGCTTGTGTGCCACGAGGCGTTAGGTGCAGGGTAACGTTATCTCTTGGGTTACACAAATATGTGGACGTGCTGGCTTGGCTTTGTGCTCCTCTGCCCAAATAGTGCCTTTCCCTTGAGCACCTTCTCTTTGCAGGGAGTTAAACCTACCTTGGTGCACAGCTGGCACAGCAGGATGATGTGACGCTGAGAAGATGACAGAGCTTTATGCTAACACTCTTACTACCCTCCTAGAGAAGGTGCTAGGTTCTATATTTTTGGTCTTGCTCCTGCAAACTTGCATTACCTGCACAGGGGAGCAACCAGGAGGTGTCTGGGACACAAATGGTGATGGCCTGGAAGGCCAAGGCAGGTCAGGGGAGTAGTGTGGGTTTCAGAAGTAATGAACCTGGGCAGAGAGGAGGGCGGATGTTCAAGCACAAGAAAGAGTTTAAAAGATTGAGGCAAAGCTTGCTTGGATTCAGATCACTGGGACTTATATATAGGAGCCTACAGAACTACTGTATATAAAGAATCTGAGAATTTTCATGGTTGGAAGGGACCTTTGAGATCATTGAGTCCAACCAACCATACATACACCAAAAAAAACCAACAAAACACACCAAAAAATCAAACCCCACAAAACAAATTACTCAACCCAACAATCTCAGCCATTAGACCATGCCCTGAAGTGGTACATCTACACATTTCTTAAATACCTCCAGGGATGGTGACTCCACCACCTCTGGCCCTTCCAGTGCCTGACCGCCCTCTCAGTGAAGTTGGTTCTTCCTAATATCTAATATAAACCTCCTCTGATGCATAAAGGAGCTTATCGAATGGTTGTATAGGCTCAAAGAGAGGAACTCTATAGGAACTATAGGACTATATAGAGACAGCTATATATATATAACATAGAACTATCATATTATCTGGAACTAGTGTATAGGAGCCTATAGAAATCTTTATACGGCATTTTTCCCCCTGTCAGAATGGGTCAGAAAACAGAAATCAAGGAATTTAGGGAAATACAAAAGCAAGCATTGGCATATTGGATTTTTCCCCATGGGATCCCCAGTGGGTGCGTGCTGTGGGTCCGTGCCTGATGGAGGGGGATGTCTCTGGTACACAGAGGGGCAGATGCCTGGGGCTGCCCTGGCATCCTGGGTCCCCTGCAGAGCACTCCTGAAATCCTCCAGGATTTCAGAGGATGGTAGCCCAAACCGGAGCGACACTGAGTCATTAGCTGCACTGAGCCTTCCAAAAACACATCCTCAGCATCCCCGATGTGCTGGCAGTGAGGGAAGAGATTAGCCTGCAGAGGGTTTGGCAGGTGGGAGCAGTGCTCCGGGGTCAGCACTCTACCACCATCCCTCTGCGGGACTCTGGTCTCACAAGCAAGCTCGGCCGATTGAATGGGGAGCCAGAGCTGCCCATTGATGGCAGTGGCCCTGCTCCTTGTCCTGAAGGTGGGCAAGACCTGGCCTGCCCCAGCTTTGAGCACTCACAGCATACTGCTGCCCTCGGGCACAGCCAGGCCACGGGGAAGGCAGCTGGGCTGAGTCTCTGTACCCTACTCACTCACCGATTCCTTGAGTGGTGAGTGACCCATGCCATGTGGGGCTTTCAAAATCGAGGACGCAAGTCTCTCAGAGTCCCAAAGTGCTTTTAAAACTCCTTCTTTAACCTCTGTAAGCCCCTTCCTTGCATGTGAAATGGAGACAATAAACACCTGAGATGAAAGGGCAGCTTTTCTCCGCTAAGATAAAGGAGGTTGTGCTTTCTCTGGGACTCGTTTGGTACAAGTGAACGGGTCTGGAGGCTGAACCGCCGACAGGGAGAGCGCACCAGCCCTGGAAAGCAGCAAGGTCGTTTTTTAAGTTGGAGAAAAGCAGCTTAGAGGAAATATAAATTGCATTGAGTGAGCAGAACTTGAAAGCAGGGAGGGCTCTTCAGATGGGGAGCTGGCGAAAATGATGGAGGGAACGTAAGAATGACAAAGCATGTCGTTCCAGTGGAGTGCAAGACGATTTGCTTTAGCTCATTAAATACTGCAATAAAATATTAATAGTTATTGTCCCTCTATTTTTTGTAATTATCCTTGCAAAGAAGGATCTGCTGCAAGTCACTAATGTATTCCCAGCAGCGGGTTGCTTTTTAATACGGCAATGGCAGTCAGGGGTGAGGAGGGGGGGTGGAATGAAAGCGTTTATGTGTGGCCAGAAAATAGTTGTATGATCAGGGTCATTAAAGAACCAGTGCTGTCTACAGAGGCAGAGACACAAGGAGGGGAAGAGGAGGCTATGGGGAGAGGAAAAGTGTGCAAGTCAACCCAGGAACACTCGGGATGAGATTGGAGGACAGTCTGGTGTCTGCGTCCCATTTAACCCCAAGGAAGAAATCCATGCTGTGGCTGCCCAGCCTGGTGCACCCAGGTGTTCGCTGGTGAATGTGGTGATTTCCCCGCCTGATTGTTCTGACTTAGCTACGAAGAACCCTAGAAGTACCAAGCTTCTGCTGCAGGAATTCACATGACCCAGGGACAGCCCAAGCACATGGAAGGTAGACCTCAGGGTCCTACATGTTGTGCCAGGGAGGCTCCCCTCCATCACAGTCCTCTGCAAGGCAGACCTGGTGCATATTAGCTGTGCCATTGCCTTCCAGTGTCCCCATTGCAGTGCCTGTCCCCTCTGGCTTCTCTGGGGCTGTCCTCATTCTGGTCGGTACCATTGCTCACGCTGTCATCTCCAGGTTCCTCTGTGTAGCCTTTGAGGCTCTCGAAACTCTCCCTCCAGGGATTCTCTTTCTCCTCCAGCTGCAAAGCAGCTGGATCCAAAGAGTTTGTTACCTTTCCATTAGCATCACAGCTCTGCCCCTCTATGGTGACCTCTGGGCTGCAAAGAGCAGGTGAGGGGCTGCTATCACTACCTGCTGCTGCAGTGCTGGGGCTCAGCAAGCTCCAACTTTTCCCCATGGCCTGGGGGGCTGAGAGTGTGACAGAATGGTACCCCACAGCCTCATCCTCTCCTCCCCACACCATGCTCCAGCCAGCTCTTCTTGCACCTGTGATGCAAAGAGGTGTTTTGCTGAGCCTGGGCAAAGCTATCAGCTTCAACATGGTGTAGTGGGGGAGCTGGAGCTTCTCCAGCCAGGGACAACCCATGGTGCCTGGGTTGGGTGAGCAAAGGCTGAGCCCCAGCAAAGCACTCCCAGTGTGCGAGACTGACCTTGCAATCACCATGGGGTGGCTTTAAAGAGCCTCAGCCAGAGGAGATAGAAAACGCTCTGCCAGCAGAGGTGGAGAGAGCAGGGACCCCACTGTGGCTCTTGCCCCCAGGCTGGGAAAGCTCAGGAATGCAGGTGACAGCACGGTGGCATAGGTGGCAGCAGCAGGGCCATGCCACAAGCCCACCTCGGGGAACAAAACCTGTCCTGGTGATCTGTCTGTCCATCCAGGCTAGCCAAGGGCAGGACAGCCATGTTCGTGATGCTACCTGCAGTGGCAGAGATGCTCCTGCTTCCCGCGCCGAAGGAGGGACAGGGGCTCCAGCCCTGCTCAGATCCCATCAGCTGGCCCTCAGAAGAGAAACGGTGCTGACAGGTATCTAAGCGAGGCAGAATTAAGGGAAATGATAATAAATGTAGATGGTCAGGCGGGGGAATGAAATGATCCATCTTTTGCATGTTAGTCAAGAGGTGCTCGCAGGCTCCCCCCCTCCCCGCTCCCATTCAATCAGGGCCTGTCAGACCTCCAGCAGGCTGGCATTTTTGTGAAGAATCTCTCGGCTAAAAATTGTTGTCATTCCTATTTCCTTGTTATCAGTCGGCGGCACCTCGGCGGAGCCCAGAGATTAACGCAGAATCGCCGGGCGAGCATCCATTCCTGAGGAGCCCTATCCATTACGCCGAGCTCGGCGGGTCCCTCCCGCCTCACCTCCCACATTCATCATCTTTAACGCTGACAGCCCGGCGCAGGCCTTTCAAATTTATCTCACCGCGTCCCGGGCAGGCTCTATCCGTCAAACTGTGCGAGAGGGAGCGAGCAGAGCGCTGTCTCCTCTCCCCTGTTCGTCGGGGAGAGAGAGGGGGGGAACAACCTGCCCGTGTGAGGGACTCGGTAAAAGATTGGTCCGAGATACACAATTAATCATGGCTCGCATCAATTTGCTTGATTTACTCCCCGGAGGGAGAAGGGGCGTAAACACGGCGTGTGCAGAGGCAGTGTGGAAACATAATGTGTCTGTCTATAGGAAAAACATTAACACATCATCCCCGTTGTGGGTGATTGATGGGGGGAACGGGAGAGGGACAGCCCAGAGCTGGCAGGGTGACAGAGAGCCAGGAGCTTGCCAGAGAGACGGACCCAATGGAGATGAACCTCAGGGGCCACCAGTCGGGGCAGGCGGCACCTGGCACGTCCGACCCACCTTGTGTTTCCCTCATGGTGCTCTCCCCGTGGCGGCAGCCCAGCCCGAGCATCTTCCCTCGCACTGAGACCCTCTGGGTGGGGAAGGGAGGTGGGAAGAGGAGCTGCTGGCTGTGTTAAGTGTGTGTGACAGGCACTTCAGGGTACAGATGGACAAAACGTCCCATCTTCAGGGTGATGCAGAATCCAAAGCAAAACTGCTATTGCACATAAGAATTTCCAAGGCATATTTCATGTTCACCACTACATCCTAAATGGGTGGCAGTGCAGCTCGCTCTGCCTTGCCTTCCTGGATTCCTCCTGTAAATAACTTCTTCTCCCTGTCCCTGCCAGCGGATGTGTTTCGGGATGAGATCCAAATGTGCGGAGCGTGCTTGTGAAGCCCTTCGGTAGCCTTCGGGGCGGGAGATGCCGTAGCAATGAAAGATGCAGTTATTATTAGATCCCAAGCACTGGGTTGTGCCATCCCTTGATGGCTCCGGCGGAGAGAAGAGGCTGACTTTTATGGAGAAAGTTACTGCTGTATTTACAATCCAAACCTCCTCATAACCAGCCGCAGGGTGGAGGAGGAAATGCGGAGAGAGTGTGTGATGATTTAATGTGTCCTTCTCGCATGCCTTTCAGCTAAGGAGCCTCCTCCCTCCTTCACCAATCCACCCTTGGCCAGGCTCTGGCTCAGTGATCACACCCAGGCAAAGAGGGGAATGGGAGGAGAGGTTTAACCAAGGTCAGAACGAGGGAGCAGAAACCTGGAGACCGGTGTCCCAGACCAGCATCTCTTCCTTGATAAAGTCTTGGTGGAAATAAATGGTACCCAGACCTCACTGGGCCAGGCACGGGGTTCCACACTAACTTTCAGGGATGTTATGGTGTTTGGAGGGGGGATGTAGGCTCATGAGAGTTCACAGGTGCTGACAAGAAAAACTGCACCTAGTATTTTTAAGGAATAACCTAGCTGATAGGAATAGCTCAGTGTGAGGCTGAGGCTGCCGAGAGAGGTGGTGGAGTCTCCGACTCTGGAAACATTCAAAACCTGCCTGAACACGTTCCTGGGCAACCTGCTTTGGTGAACCTGCTTTGGCAGGGGGGTTGGACTAGATGATCTCCAGAGGTCCCTTCCAACCCTGTACCATTCTGTGATTCTGTGAGGGCTGTTCAGGATGAGCTGATGAAGTCCATCAGCTCTTACCACTCAGACAGACATGTTTTCCCGGGCAGGTTACAGCCCACAGGCCATTCCTAAACTGAGCACCATCCCTGCTGGGAGCTGGGAGCACCCATCTGAGCCACGCTGCTGGGTTTGCTCCCTGGTTAGCCCGAGGCTTCCTCATGCCTTGCCACACATGGTCCTTTGCTGGGACCTTCCCGCTGGTGCTCCTGTCGTTTGGGGTCTGAACAAGCAGCCATTTCCCAATGTGTATTTCTTAATGTGCCCAAGGCTGGGTTTCAAAGCTTGTCCTTCCAGCTCTTCCGCTGCTTCCCTGCCTGAGGTTTCCTTTGGCTGCACCCCGGCATTTCCACCTGGAAGGAAGGGATACTCACATGGGGACATCTGTCATCCATGGAGCACTGGGATGCTGCTTTGTAAGTCAGGAATGAGCAAAACAGATATAATCTGCTTTAAATGAAGCCTGGATGGGTTTGGGCATGATGTGAGTATCCAAACAGACTGTCTATTAGTTGCCCTCCTGTTTGCAGGGAGAAAAGCCTACCATGCCACATCTCATCTGTCTGTCTGTCTGGGCAGCTCTCTGTAAAGCACTTCAGACCATTCCTATTTCAAATCCATAGCATAGGAATTAAACTCTGAGAATTAGCACCCCACCCAGGGGCTGCAGGAAAACTCCCATCCCTTCTCTGTGATGTGCCGCACCAGCCCATGCCCACACACCCTCCCTGGGGTAGATCCTGTCCCAAAGGCTGAGGTCAGGCAGGATGGGTCAGCGCCCCACAGTTCTGGTGTTGCTTTAAATTGATCAGTTTAATTTAGTTTTGTTCTCCCTTAAATTAGTTGCAGCGGAAGAAGGGATTTTTGGGTCGTCTTATCTTGTGGAAATTGCCCATGATTTTGTAGTGGCTGTTTAATATATATATATATATATATATATATATATATATGTATGTATGTATATGCTGGGTTTTACAGCCCATTTTTATCACCTTTTTATTATCTCGGGTCAAAAGCTTTACTGGGTTGCATTCAGGGAATTATGCAAACTAAGAGAAAATACCATAGCAAAACTATAGATTTTCTCATTAAACTCTGCTTGGACATGTAGTTATTGTAGTAAAACTCTAGTAACTATTACAGGCCCTAATATAAAATTATAGTTTGACACCTCAGCGTGATTGGCCTTGCACTGCGGTTAAATTAACCCTTTCTGTCCCTTGCCTGTTCAGACTAAAGGCTTTTGCTGGAAGAGGGCGAGCCAGGGTGGCTGCGCAGGGGGGTCTTAGCCTGGAGCTTGGCTGGAGCACCCCCAGCCTCCCCGTGGTCTGAAGCTTCGGAGCAAATTCCTCCGAGCTGTCACTCCAGCAAGTATTTAGAGAGGCAGTGATGCTCAAGCAAGGGAGGATCCCACCACTCCAAGTGGATAAAGTCCAGCAAGGAAGTAGGAGTTTGCGGTCTCCCCCATTGTCCCAGAAATTGCTTTGTTCCCACCGCCCGGAGACTGGGTAATTCTCCCTGCTCGGTGCGCAGTGGATTTAAGGAGCGATAAGCATATTCAGTGACTTAATTATCTCAGACCAGATTTTCTTCTCAATTACACTCAAGTAAATCTGGAGTGATTCCATTCAAGTGGATGGCGTTAGTCCACCCTTGTTAAAAAAAAAAGTCAGATAAAATATCGTTCCTGCCTGTTAGCAAATCTCCACGCCTCTGCCATTAGTGCTGCAGTGATCATGGGAGTTTTTTGGGACCGGCAGACGCAGTGACGAGGAGCTGTGTTTAAAACAACTTGGATGGTCTGGCGGGGATGGGGACTATTTCCTTCTGATTGTCTGATTAACATTTTAAAGCCATGTTGATAATAACCTGGGGTAGCATGACAGTTCAGCAACTTCATTCGAGGGAAACACTTAATCATATTTATTATGTAAACACAGCTTGCCATGCCCCCATTAAATTATTAATAGTACCATTAACATATTTACATATAAATCTTATAGCAATTGATGGAAATGGCTTCAAGAAGCTTGCGTTAGCTTCCTTTCTGTAATGGATTCTCTCTTGCAAATACCCATTTATTAAAGAGACAAAATATTAATTTTTTGTTAAATGTTCATGTCAAAAATGTCACCTTTGCAGTTTTGCAAATTGCCATTTATGCAAAACCTACTGGCTTGGTATTTTCCTGTCTTAAAAACAGTCTGTTTAAAAATATTGCTTCAGTAGGAGCAATTAAGGAGAATGAGAGTAAAGAGATGTCGGTGATCTGGTTTTTTTGCATTTTCATTAATAATGAAGTGGAACTACACAAGTACTGGAAGGGTTGTTCCATGACTTCACCCCTGGAGGTACCCGAAAATGGCCCCAGTCCTGCTGCCTGGGGGTTAACCTCTCATCAAAACACACACACTTATGTATTTGCAAAAGTTCTTTGCTTACTGGGAACTGGGTTAGTCTGCTTTGGGCTGGAGTCATGCCCCGATGTCCCAGTCAGAGCTGGGGTCACTCAAATGGAATGCCATCCCCCAGTTTTGCACGGGGAATGCTGGACCAGACTCCCAGAGAGATCACAGAATCATAGAATCATTCAGGTTGGAAAAGACCCTTGGGATCATCAAGTCCAACCATCAACCCCACCCTACAAAGTTCTCCTCTACACCAGATCCCCCAACACCACATCTAAGTCCCTAAACACCATATCTAAATCCTCCAACATCACATCTAAAAGCAGAAGGGATGCAGTTTGAACACGCAGTGGCTGGAGGTGCTGGGCACCAAGGGCCCTGTGACTTCCTTCTTCTTTCTGTGTTTCCCATGAAAAGGGGCAAGATCTCCTTTCAAAACAGGAGTGGGAAACTGAGGGAAATAGATGTGGTAGTGGGAGCATGAGGGGAAGAGATTAAGGATGGTAGGATTTACCGGAAAGGATAAAGAGAAGAGGATGAAGGGTAGGTTAGTCCTTCTTCTCCTGATTCTCCTCCAAATTCTGCATCTCTCCTAACCAGCCCAGCCCTGACTTAATATTCCTAATTAGGCTCTGTACTGTAATTCCTTAATACCTTCCAGGTAGCAATATCCTGGGGTGATTCATTCTCAGGGTTGCCAATTTTCACAAGTTTATCATAAGACTCTCAGGATTTTTTTTTTCCTCCTTAAAGTTTCAACCCCTGCAATCAAGTGGTGATATAAGAATCTCAGTTTTCCTTTAAATAAATAGCAAAGGCATGCTATGAGCCCTGCGGTCAGGGCAGAAAGCCTGAGTATGTGTTATGAGCAGGGTCCTTAAAATCTAAAGACCAGAAGGCAGAGAAGAAGATGATCACAGGGTTGTGGAGTTGTAGGATAATTTAGGTTGAAAGGGAGATCATCATTCACTTAATTTCTGGTGCATTTCATACTTAAATAACAGTTTTCTTTAGCATTTTTAGTAATAAAATTAATAAAACATAGCTCATAGTTTTGTGTGAGCTATATATACTATACATCTTCATAGTGTGAAGCATAAATCTCTGCCAAGAGCTCAGCTGCCCCTTGCCCCCCGGCACACCCAGTTGTAATGGCAGACATCCCATGCCAGCAGTTTCGAGCCAAGCAGAGGGGACAAACCTAGTTTGGTGGGAAGGAGCCGTAACTGCTCCTGAGACCTGCTGGGGACCCGCCACAGGGTTCCTATCCCAGCTCCACTCGTGATGTACAATCTCGGCAAGTCATATCTCCCTTCTACACCTCCCTTCTTCCTACCTGAATATGGGGGGAATAAGGCACTTTCCTTTCCGGAAAAGTATTTAAGAATTAGACCTTATTATGGTAATGCAGAAGTCAGGGAAAGACAGAGGAGGCACTACATAGGATTTTTTTTCCCTTTCTCAATTAAATAAATGTTCTCCTAAGCTGTCATGCCCAGCCCTCGTGTGTGCTGTTACAATTGTCTCTAAAAACTCTGTCTGATTTTTCAAGCAATTTCTCACGAAACAGGCACTTTCAGAAAAATCATAAGAAAGCAATCGTTTCAAATTGGTCATTTGGGACTCAAATTACTAATCTAATACATTTTTTATTGAGGGTTCCTGAAAGGTTCCATAAAACACAGTCTGTGAAGCTGCCCAAACTTGCCAGCCTCCCAGTTTGACAAATCGAACCCAACAATCCACTTTGCAGCTCAGGTTTAGGGCTCACAAAGCCGCTAACGAAATAGTAGCGTTTATATTTCTCCATCAATAGTGCCTATCTGGTCAGATTTTTAAATTCCCTGGGGTGTTTTGTTGATACTTGTTCTGGCCTGTCGGGGATTTTTGTGTCCATGTCCAAGCTGCGATGCTGATATTGGGGATATTTGGGTGGGTTGACCTGGAATCTGCTGCTGGGCATTGGCTCTGGCACCACGAAGAGGAGCAAGTGGAAGGACAAAAGTCGGGTCAGGAAAGGAGAGGACTGGGAGCCAGAGACAGAGTTCTTCATTATTTATATTATTTTTATTATTTATATTCTTTTAGCATTTTCTTGTATTATTTATGTTATTTATGGTTTTTCTTGAGGTTGCACTTAGATAGGGCCCCTATAGTGGCAGAGCAGTCCCTGTCCCATTGAGCTTGAGGGCTGAACAGAGAAGGGAGCCAAAATATGGGAAAGGCAAATTTTTCTAGAAATGAGTGTTCAAAGAATGGGAAAATGAGTGACATCAAACAGGCAGTCTCTGGTCCTGAGTCTCTGTGTCATGTCCTGGCCACAAGACCATACTCCTGTCTTGGCATCAGTTTTTTGGGAAATAGGGTTTGTGCTGACCTACTTCCCAGTGGCCACTCATGGTGATGAAGCATCAGTGTCCCTACACACAAGGCATTAATCAAATACACATTAATTATTTTGGCAGATGCTGAGGGCCGCCTTGAGGTAGGACCAAAAAAACAGCGCTTCTCTCATCAAGTTGAATAAAATCCAGAACAAAACTCTGTGGGCTGACAGCCACTTCCCTCCTGGTGCCAGAGAGGCAGCACCCAGAGAGGAAAATCAAGCGGTGTGAGGCAAATACCAGCTCAGCTTGCCAAGAACCCAACCAAAATTGCTCTTCCCCTATAACGTCTGGTGACAATTTTTCTTCTGCAAGATCTGCCCACCAGGAGCAAGGCAGAAATGTGGTCTTGGGGAGGGTTTTCTAGCAGTGGCTACTTCTTTCAGCTGGCACAAGAGGGTGGAGGGGAGAGGGAAGGAGCAGGGCAGCCTGAGAGGGACATGAGAAGCTGCTGGGCATTGGATGGAGATGAGGATGAAGAGCTTGGGAAGAGAGGTGGTTCACGTGGCTCGCAGAGTGGGGATGGGTCTCATGCAGCGCTGATGCTCTTGGTTCAGTCCTAGTGTCTTGGTTTGAATCTCACCCTTTGAGAGGATCCACAGGAGTCAGCCTGATGTGCAACAGGCAGCATGCGGGCAGAGGGAGGGGGTTTCCCTCCAGATCCTGCTGCACCCAGTTTGCTCCTCACCTTGCAGCCCCTGGTCTCCTCTGGCTCTGTTGCTCCCTCAGTGCTGAGGCGGCAGCTGTGCAGGATCACACTCCCCTCTAACGTCTCCGAGGGGGGTTGTTACTATTTATTGGGTTAGTGGGTAGTTTTCTGCTGCCGTTATGGTTTTACTGTGGGGATAATGCACAATGTGTAGTCAAAAAGTAGAGCTGGAATTACTTTCAAGCCAAATGAGACTGTTTTGGATATCAGCTGGAGCTGCACTGCAGGGGGGAGCCGCTCTTGGCCAATTCTGTCCATGGTGGTCACCTACAGGTAATGGGGATGGGCTGGCAGACCGTCCAGCCCATCCTCTGGTCTGCAGCTCCCCAGGGAGTTAAACACCAGGGTCCTGCCCTCAACCAGGCAGGGAGAGTTGCACAGCTTCTGACACAGCCACGACCCTACAAATGCACCAGAGTTTATTACTGGGCTGCTTCTTTTAAAAAAAGAAATGCCCATTTATTGAAATTAATAAGCGCAACGTTTCAGAGAAAAAATCTTTTCCCATTTCAAAGAACACTTCCAAGCCAAACTCCAAGCTGAGGCTGATTCAAAGGGGACGATACATAAATCAAGCAAAAAGGTAAAGCAAGAGCCACGCTTTAATCTTGTCTGTGGCCACACCACCAGCAGCTCCTGCCTGTGCTGCCCAGGCTGGGGATGATGGTGCCGGTGCTTCCTGGCTCTGCCAGCCCTGTGTCCCACACGGCTGCTCCTCTTGCAGGGAACAAAGGTAATTTTTATTCCAGATGGGAAAACTCAAGTGCAGGCATGTGCTCCCAGCTGTGTGTTTCCTTTTGCTCAGCTCAACCTTTTCTACGGCGCTTGTGAGCAGCAAGATACCCATCAGAGGGGCTGCATGATCCATGGGGATGCCTTTCCCAACCTCAAACCTGCCTCCTTCCCACAAGTCTAGAGGACAGACTGTGCAGAGCAGGTCCACATCCCCTTGAAAGCTGCATGCACCAGCCTGCTCTCCCTCTGTCAGGTGGGAAAGCCACCAGCACCGGTCCCTTGCAGAGGGATGGAGAGGTGTCAGGCCACCATTCCCAGCGTTGAGGTCCCTGCACAGAGACCTGTGGGGCCTGTGGCAGGTTGGGGACATCACTCCTGGCTCCACGGAGCTGCAGGTGTAGCTCTGCCAACCCCCCCGATCCTTCCTGACACCCTTCTTTCATCTCCCTCCAGCCGCTCAACGGCTTCGCAGGCTGCGTGTGCTCCGTCTCCTGCTGGGGCCGTTCCACTCTCTGCTGTGTGCCATGGCCGCTTTCCACAGCGCAGCCTCCCTGGGACGGTGTCTGATGAGCTGTTTGCTTTCGGCAGAGGGAAGAGCCAGCCAGCGGGAGCAGCGGGCGACCATGACGGCACGTCTCCCGGCCCCGCCGCTCAGCAGGCTTGGATGCTGAGAGGCGTGGAGGTGCCAAGTGCTGATCTGGCTTTCACCCTGTTGAGGTCCATGAAGTTGCTCTGGATTTCCACCCATGGAAGCAGGATAGGAACTTGGCCTGAGGCTTCAGTGCTGACCCACTGCCAGGCATTTAATTGGGATGGGGGGATACGGTGGAGGAGAGGAGAGGTGATGCTCCGGGCAAGGGGGAGGCAGCCCCGGTCTTCTCGGCCTCCTGGGGAAAAAGTGATGGCTACAGTGACTGCAGCCATGATGGGAGGGAACAGCAAGGATCTGGGCAGGCCAGGGCTCAGAAAGAGGGGGAAATCAGGACTTTCAGTCCCTTTCCCATGCATTCCCTTCCCGAGCAAAGGCACAACTCCTTGTGCACAGCCAAGACACCCTAGGGCACGGGGACAAGGGTGTCCTTGTCCCCAGAGGTCATGCCCATGAAGGTCAGGGCTTTGTGTGAAACACCGGATCCCGGCAGCAGATGAAGAGGCTGAATTATTAGGATGTGTCCCACCTGGTGCTGAGCATCCCCCTCCGGGGAGGGGAGGCTCTCAGGGCAGATTTCACCTTGTGCGAAGGGGTCAGCGAAAGACTCACACACCACTTAAATCCCACTTAAGCACTCTGCACTGGGGTGAAATTAACTCTCTCCACAGAATAAGCCATCAAGAAAAACTGATCTAAAAAATCTACGCTGGGCCACAGCTGAGCCACACTTCTATTAGCAAGTAAAAAAATATTTCCCGTCCTTAGAGTTAAATGAGCCAATAGTTCAATCAGGGAGCAAAAAGCAGCAATAGAGACGGGGATGCTGAGTGCCTCAGGTATTGGCAATCTATGCAAGGAATCACAATAAGCAGGAGACTCGTCTGTTTTCTCTGTGTTTAGCAGCAGTGTTATTCAACAACCTATTTGGAAATGCCATCTTCCAAAGTCCTTTTTTTCCCCCCCTCGTTAAAGTAGCAGCGATAATAGGGCGATTACAGTGCAATAAGCTAAACGCAATCCATTAGTGGCATCACGGCCATTTTTAGATCTTTAAAAAAAAAAATCAAAGCTGTTTAAGTTTTCTTATTATGCACATTAAAAGCAGGCAGCAGGATCTGATCAAAGACACCACCACCCCTGCGCTCCCCCCGCCCTCCTCCTGTCCCTGTATCTTGTCCCCCCTCTATTCATTAGTGGTCACAGCTGTGCAGTCAGCCAATTACTTGGGAATAATAAGTACATTTTGCAGTAAATTAAATATTAATTAGTCCTTGGCAGGTTGTTTTGGGTTCTGTTTTTTTTTTTTTTTATTTCCCTCCCTCCACCTGGAAACAGTGAAAGGGATGTGACACTGTCATTGCCTGTGTTGGCATGTGGGTGACAGTGAGGGAGGCTCACCTCCTGCCCTGTGCTCAGTCCCCTCTGTGGTGTCCTGTAGGGAGGACTTTCCTGCTCATCCTAGAGGGTTTGCTGATGTTGGGCTGGTATTTGTAAACTGCTGCCCAGCTTTGCTGTTACTGTCTTCTCCCAGCCAAGGCGTGTCCGGTATCTGCCTGGGTTCCCCTCCTGTGTGCTCCACTAAGCTTTCTGGTGCAGGGCATCATCACTCATTGCCTGTGACATGCCTGTGAAAGGGGTCTGGAGGAAGCAAATAAATTTGTGGGGGGTTTGCCTGGCTGTGGGGAGGGTCAGCTCCATGGGGTGTGGGAGCAGTTTGGCTGGTGCAACCCCCTCCTCAGCAGTGCTGGTGGGAGAGATGCTGCATGGTCCCCTGGACTTGCCTGCACGGTTTCATCCTGCCCTGCTCCTGCACAACAGAATCCCAACTCAAACAGTGCGTGTTGTGCCAGGAGATGAGGAAGAGGAGTGAGTACAGACAGAAGGTGCTAAATGAAGAGTGATTGTCCTGCAGACCAGTGTCACCCCTGGCCAAAGCAAATTGTCCCTTCTCTGGCTCAGTGGCAGACCCAAGGCAGGGTGGCCCTTTGGTTCCCTGGACGGGGACTCTGGGGACAGTGCCCTGTTCCTGTGGAAGTCAGACCACTTTGAACAAGTGCAGACCTTGGGGAAGAAGCCCTGCAGACTGTGGTCAGGTGGAGCCCAGACCAGATCCCAGGCATGGATCTGCTGGGAAGAGCGGTTCCTTAAGCTGAGCCAGGTGGGCTAATTCTGATGTTGTCAACTTACCAGCTTATATTAAGGTTTAAAGAATGAATGCAGTGGAAAGGAGAAGTGGATGGAAAGAGTGAAGATGATCTGCATAGGAGGGATAAGGGCCTGATGTGGAGGGAAGAGCTCTCCTTGCTCTGGAACTCCCCAGGAGCACTGCAGAGGATGGCACAGGAGCCCCTGGGAACCCTCAGCAGTCAGGACAGGAGGAGAAGATGCTCTGGTCACTCACCCTTTTCCTGCTGGCTAATTCTGGCTGAAGCCACTGTCCCTGTCACCTGGGCTGTGCTTCGCTGAAGTGTAGCATCACCTTTGCTCCCTATGGCCAGTCAGGAGCCTGGAAACAAGGAGATGGGGTCTCAGCATCCCACCCACCACCCACCATTTGTCCCTGGCACTGGTGTCAGTGTGAGCAGAGAGAGCTTTCTGTGCTCTCTGTTTGTACTAACCCCTTACCAAGTGTTTCTGGGGCAGGAATGAGCTACGTTAGCAAAGCCAGAGTAATCTGTGCCTGTCAGCAAATCCCAAGGTATAAGACTCCACTTGTCCAGCTCTTGGATTTACACTTTACTAACAGCTCTGCGGGCTGCCTTGTGATGCACCGTGCACCAGTTCCCCCCTTGGTGCTCTTGAGTGCAATTAAGTTGTTGGTTTTTTTTTAAATGCAGTTTGACAATATGCAGGTTAGGTTTGTATTTTATTTACAGCTTTTACTTGGGGACCAATAAAACCCCAGCTGGCTAATGTGAGATCTAAAACTTGCATCTCACTCTTTGCCTTGGATATCTTTTCCATGGTAAACTATTTATTTGTGTTTCATCTTGTACAAGCTCCTCTTTCCATGCTGAGAAGCCGAGAGCTCCAGGGGCTCTTTGAAGACTATTTGCTATAGGATAGCAACTGGAATTCTCTTCAAACATCCGCGCCTGCTTTGTCCTACAACTGGCCTCTTGGTGTCAACACGCAGTTTTGTGCGAGTTTCCTGTGCAAAGCTAACATTTGCACGCTCCCCTGGCAATTGCACTTCCAGATCCCTCTTGTTCAAGCATATCCCATCGTTTATTCTTGCAAGCATGAGCAGCAGTTTCTCCACGTGCCAAATTAAAGGTGGCATCAAGGCCTCTTTAAAAAGGAAGATTTAACCAGGTTATGGATTACCGCTGCCCTGCTCGAGTAGGAGGAACGTGCTGCTTGACCTGTGTGGCCAGTCAAAACGGTCCATGTTTGGATTGCAAATACGTGGTCTCCCCATCTCTGAGCCTTCAGGTTCTCAGCACACAGTTAAAATGCCACAAATTCTTCTTGGAAAGGGTTATTCGACAGCAGGATGAGGTGCATGCATGCAAAATCCCAGCACATTTCAATGTCGGGCAGTCAGACATCTCCACCTATGAGCATCCCCCGGACACTGACCCTGGCATGCTGGCGGAGCACGTGTGAAGGGTGAGGTGGCATCAGGCTAGCGACACAAATCACGCTAAAGATGCCAAATAGCTGCGTTTACATGCATTCACAATCCGGGGGTCATGCTCTTGCCATAAAAAGGAAGATGAACCCCAGCGAGATGGGAGCAATGTTCCCAAGGATGCCTCTGGGAGGGAAAGATCAAGAACCGATGCTCGTAATGGCCTCGGCTGCTAAAGCAGTCAAAATAATAATGGGGTGGGGGGGGATGCTGGAGAGGCTGGATGCAGCCGGGGGAGACGCATGATGGGTCTCCATGGTGTGGTGGTGCATGTGCCCAGCAGCACCCCAATGTGCCCCTGGGATGCTGCATGCCTTTGGTGTGCAAATCCCAACATCCAGCCCCGTTTTAAGTCCCAGTGGGGATTTCTGTTATGTGGGTGGAAAGGGCCGGGACAAGCTCTAGGAAGACACAGAAGGGAAAACATTTTCTTTCTCTCTGGTGTTATTTTTTTTCTCTCTCTCTGTTTTCCTTTCTGCCCTTCCTTTGCCATCTCATGGCTCTCTAAATTCACGGGAGCTCTTCCTCAAGGTGAAATGAAGGCTCCAGGCTGCGTTTGGTGGTGCTGGTGGGGGGGGAATGAGGGTCAGGGAGGGTTAAGCAGGGAGGGGGCAGTGCAACAAGGCAGCCTGATCTAGTGATTAAACAAAGGGATTCAGCCAACATGTGTAAAATTAAGTGATCAAGAGTTGATTACAGAGTGCATTGATTGTGTACTGATGGATTAAACAGAGTCGTGCTCGGGATGCGATTTTCCGAGCCGGGCATGGAGAGCGCAGGCAATCGACGTGTTGGCCAGAAGGACCCGCTTCTCCCAAACCCTGGCTTTTATACATTCTCCGGATAAATCTGCAGAGAGGCCCGTGGAATTATAATCGATTATCCATTTCTCAAAGTCACTTAAGGGCCCTGAGCTACAAGCTAAAGTGCCGGTGCTGCGAAGAGGCATTGGGTATGCGCCGGCATGTGCAGGTGCTGGCGCGAGGGGAAAATGTGGCAATGACCCTGCGTGCTGCAAGCTGATGAATCTATTTTCTTGTAGGAAATAGTTTTGACAGTTCAATATCTGTGTTTTCGATATGTGCCCCACACACCCCCGAGGGAGGAGAGGAGCTGGAAAGTGGGGGGAGGGAGTGGGTGGGAGGCAGGGAAAGACTCTACCCCATCACCCCTTCGAATTATAGACGGATCAGTATATCACCAACTTAACAGGCTGCCCTCCAAGTCAAGGGCATGGAGACGCGTGGCTGCCTGCATGTGTCTGCTGCGGGGACAGCATGGGGCTGAAGCCCCTCTCAGGGCACCTTCCTGGGCTGCAAGGAGACCCACAGCGAGCCCCCCACCCACTGCCAATGGGATGGTCCCCAAGCTCTTGCTTCCCTGCCAATGGTGAAGGCAGAGTCCCGTTTCCAGGCTGGTCCTGTCTCTCAGGATGTGACCAGATCCTTTGCCGAGGACCCAGGCAAGTAGGACAGGGCATGTGAGCACCTGCAGTCTGGTGCAGGATTGTACTGTGGGTTTTGCAGGGAGCTGGGATGTGCAGCAGTGGGATAAGGTTGGGAGGGATAAGCCTCTCCAGCATTTCCCCAGCCCCTGTGCAAGGTTGTCACTCCTACTCACTGTTGCATCCCCATTTCTGGTGTGGGTGAAGCAATCAGGGCATGGCACAGACCCCAGAAGTGCCTGGGACACTGGACCCCAGCTCTCCTGTGGGCTCCCAGCCAGACACAGTGATGTTCCTGTGAAACTCCCACCTTCTCTAGTTCCCACTGCCATTACTTTTCGGCAGCTGGAGAAGGTATTTTGCTCCCAAGGTCTTTCCATCCCAAAAACTGGTGCAGAGCACAGATGATCAAGGCACGTGTTGGTGATGCAGCTACACGGCTCTTCCTCTCCACCATCTCCCACTGGGTCAGCAGGAGCCCCAGCCCAGGGGACTGGTTCAGCAAGGGACAAAAAGTGACCCTCGTAGAAGGAAGCAGGGCCAGAAGCCAGGCCTGTCAGTGCACCTCTGGATACACAACCCCAGGCATACCAGGTGGCCAAGGAAGAGGAGGAGGGACATTGAGGAAGCAGAGCCATTCCCTGCACTCAGTCCAGCAACTGAGAGCAATGAGAGAGCCCTGGGGTCTCTTACCTGGCTGCCTGCCTGGCGGGGCGTGTACTGGGTCCCAATGCCTCGATTCGCGAGCCCCATTCTGGAAGGGCTGGCTGTGGGCCACAGCATTTGCAGAATTGCCTGCATGGTCCCTGGGTCCTGCTGGCTCTGGGTGGTTTGTCCACAGCCTGATCAGCCCTGGCTGCATGGTATGACAAGATCCATGGCATGGAGGTCAACTCAGTGATGTGGGGGAAAGGAGGTGCATCACACTCCAGGAGGTGCCCCGGGCTGGAGGGACAGAGCTGTAGGATGTCCCCAGGACTGTTTCTACTGTGTCATGTTTGCTGAAGCTGGGGACCCCGCTGATGCTGGGAAGACCCAGCTGTTCCCCCGGAATTGTGTGTTTTGGAGATGAGGCAGTGACTTGGAGGAGGCTCCAGTTTTACTGCCAGGGTAGACAATGGATGACAGCAGGAAGGTCCAGCTCTGTGGTCCTGAGTTTGCCCAGTCTCATACCCATCAGAGATGCTGGAGTGGAGAAGGAATCATCTGTCTCTGTCCCTGGTCCCCAATGTCCCTCTTTGGTCCATCTCCAGCCCAGCACGGGCTGTGGCCAGGCCATCAGTGTGCTTCCTCAGGGGAAGCCAGCACAGGCAGCCTGCCCGGCCAGGAGCCGTGAGGGAGGAGGGCAGGGAGGGAGACACTGCAGCCCCTTGGCTTGCTCACAGCATTCTTCTATTTTTCTCTGGTGAAGCCCAGCAAGGCATTTCTGCTTCGCTCTGTGGAGCCACCTTGAGCCCAAGAGCAGTGCCGTGGGGAAACGGGGCCACAGCCCGTCCCAGCCCTCCTCTTCCCCTCTCCCTTCCAGGTCCCTGTCACACTCTCCCTTTCCAGCTCTCCTGGCGGCCCGCGTCCCTCTCATCGAGGATTCATTGTCTTGTCAGCCTCTAGTTAGCCGGCATGCGTGCGAATCATAAATTACCCCGCCCGGGCCTCTGCTATGCTTCAGCACAGACAAAAAAATTGCACTCCATCACCGTGTCTCCCGGCTTTTAGTGGTATTGATCAATGCTGCTCCCTTCCCGCCCCCCCCCCTTTTCATTTTAACCGAGCCGGTTAAGTGCAGTATCTTATTTTGTGCTGGGACAAATGAAAAGAATATTAGCAAGGGCTGAAATATATCTCTTTTTTATCTCTCTGCTACTTTTTTATTGAATCTTTCTGAGTAGGTGGCTTTCCGCAGGATGACAGCCTCATGACAGGCTCCTCATTAGAGCCGAGACAGTAATTGTGATGCATTTCCCTGCGCGGCCTTTTCACTTTTCCCCCCCCTCCTGCCTTTCCTCCTCTCTCCTTTTCCCCTGATTTGTAAAGTGATTGGATGTACAGACTCACTCAGTTTCTTAAATTATTGCCCAGCTCAATCCATCTTCCTCTGCCCCGCACCGGGCAGCCGTGATCTCCACAGATGGAGAGCTGGGGCCAGGATCACGAGTGGTGGGGTTGGGTGCTCAGAGGGACTCCTCGTCTTTCCCCGCTGCTGGATTGCCAGCTCCCACGAGAAACATGGTATCAGACACGACGGGACGTGTAACAGCTTTTAAAGAGCCCAGGGTGCTGCTTGAACATGTATTTTTACTGAGCGATCCACGGCATTGCCCAGGACTGTATCCTCAGCTGGCATTTGGCAGCAACATTCTACCAGTTTACACCAGTCCTCTCCAGTATCCAGCATGCCTGGAGGCAGAGCTTCAATAGCAACTCTTTTCTTTGGAAGGAAATCAATATTTTAGCAAGCTTTTCTGCCTCGGATCCCGCTGTAGTTTTTAGCCTCAGGAGAAGCAGGTATATTTGCTAAGCTGCTTGGCAGCCTGGGCACCCTACCAGGGAGCAGTGCTGGGGATAAGGCCCTTGGTGGGGATGCAGGGGGTTCAGCTCTTTGCTGCATGCCAGGTCGGTCATGATGTTGCAGAGGTCCCTTGATCTGTATGTGCCTCTCTTACCCCAAATCTATAGATCTGGCTGTCAGCCACCCCTGCACTCCTCTCTGTTGGGTTCCACGCAGGAGCAGTCCCATGCCACGTCCAGCACAATCTGAGTCCAGCTTCTGCCAGCGCCCTGTGTCAGCTTTACACTGTGATGCAGGAGTGGAGAAGTGACTCCTCAAAAGCCTTTTCTTACATGAAAAAATCACTTTTCTGGACCCCTGCTCCCTTCCTGCATGCACAGACCTCTGAAACACACATGCTCCAGGGAAGGGCAGGTCTGTGTGGCGCAGGGTGATTCCTCGGTGACATGGATGCACTCACTGCTCTGTGGGACATTTGCAGAGTTAGTGCTGTGGAAGCAGCATCTGAGTCTGGAGTCACCTCATTGCCATCCCCGGTGCCTGAATCTCCACCGCCCTGTGCAGAGCCAGTGCAGGAGGGGACGGATCCAGGACACCTGGTCCTGAGCAGCCAGCTGAGGTCTACATCCCCCACAGGCGAGGTCTGCATCCCCATGGCCCCGGTCTGCATCCTGCACACCTAGGCAGGAGCCCAGGGAGGGGAACGGCCTGCTGGAAGGAGCAGGACATTCCCTGACCTCGAGCCACCCCCCTGTGCAGGTTTTTGGGGTCCAGGTACCTTTTGGCCCCAGCCAAAACCATCAGGATCCAAGGTGGTGCCTGGCAGGCAGGATGCAGCCCATGGGGATGTCACTGGGAGCACTCCAGTAAATAAGGCAGAGATGGGAGAGCAATGAGCAATATTATTCAGGCTCCCTCGCTTTATTACCAAATACTTTTTGCCTCTACTGTTATTCTGGGGTGCTCTGCACTGACACGTGAACCATCGCCGCCTTCCTCACCCCGCCGTTGTCATCCTCCTCTGGCTGCGGCGCAGCCCCTTGGCTGCCACTTACTGTCAAGGCTCTGCGAGCTTCATCGGCTGCGGCACGGGCTCGCCGGGAGAAGAACGAGCGTTTGGCTATTTCCAAGCTAATATGGGGCTTTCTTTGAATTATTGTTTTTTGAGCTGGAAGGAAAGGAGGCTTGTCACACGAGATATCTGCTATCAGTACACAAATAACAGCAAGCCCATCATCGAATGGAAAATAATCGCCTCGGAAACCGAGTTGCGGGGGAGCTGGGAGGGATTATTACAGGCGCTGGCAGTGGCGATGCTGTCAAGGAGCCTGTGTCAGCACTTCCATTACCACCCACCTGGTTTCAATGCGGCCCCCAAAGTGGCGCGCAGGGCCGCAGGGCCCCAGCATGGGGTCATTTCTATTCAGAAGAGTTTCAGATCAACTGGCTTTGATTGGGTTTAAATGATGGAGTGTTTAAGAGGGACAGAGAGGAAATAGGAGAGCGAGATGGAGGGAGGCATCTCTGAGGCGGGGGAGTTTGGTACTCAGACAAGTGGAAAGCAGTTTGAGATGGGAGAAATCAGGAGTTGGAAAAGGAGAGCTGGTTCTCCTAGGGGCAAGTTTCAGATGACCACAAGGAAGGACAGTGTGGGGAGATGTCCCAGCACCTGGGCAGATGACCTGGGGTCTGCTCAGTGAAAGACTGTCAGGACCCAGCAGGGAATGAGCTCCTATCAGTATCCCCCACCTACTGCCACTGCCTGTGCCACCCATGGTGGCAGTCCCTGGGAGGCACCTGGCTGCGCAACCACCAGCAGAGCTGAGCTATTGAATTAGGAACAATTTATTCCACTCATTTGGCAACATGCTGAGCTCCTGGGGAGTGAGCCCTTACGCCTTGTAAACTTTGCTCATTCAGTGTCACTTGGGAGCATCACCTACTCCATGCTGCGTAGACACATACATCACATGCTGTCACGGCTGTTGGCAAGTTGAGGTCCTTTTTCACTGCTTAAATTCTCTCCAAAACAGCATTTCCCATTCTGCTCATGAGCAAAAGGTTCTCCCCACTGAGCCACCCAGACCTGGCCGGCAAACACCTTGTGGTGCTGTCAGCCCTCCATCCCTCAGCACAGACACAGGGTGGGAGAGGCGATGGCTTCATGCCTTCACAGCTATTCGGTGCCACACTTGCATCCCTGGTACCTGGGTACCGTTAGCAGTCACTTTGTGGTGAATCCCGCTTGACTCAGAGGACTCAGGGGACTTATGTTGGATTGACACTGGTGTAACTGAGGGCAGAATCTGGCCCTCGATTCCCAGTAGGGTCTGAAGGGTTTGGTTCAGTCCCTATCTGGGCTGGGATCCACATAGATGCCCTCCGACAGAGCCCGTGGACAAATTCCTCTAGACAGGGGTGCGTCTGCGCACTGAGCCCTCGACTTTCAGAGCAGGAAATATTCGGTTTCAACACTTGGAGTTAAACATTTCCGTGGAGCCCAGGAGACCGTGCAAACAGCGGGAGCGCCAAGGCTCTGCCTTTTCATTTCTCTGGCACTGGAGAGCAGGGGGTCAGCAGCGGGGGAAGCACGGCAGAGCCGAGAAGGGTAAACACTGGAGCTGAGCCTACTGAGTAACCAGAGAGAGAAGGGGAGAGAGAGGGGCAAAGAAAACAAAAACACAGCTGCCAAAAAACAAAAGCCTGAAAAGAGCCATTCAGGGTCTCCCAGGAGAAGGTTTGGCATAGGGCAGGGAGGGAAGAGTTGGGAGCAGGCAGGTGTGGGTCCAGCCCACTTGGGATATGGACCCTTTGTTTTGCCCTGGCCAAATTGCCAGGTAAGCACCTAAACCCCAACGTGGTCCAGCCACATGCACAGTGAAGCATCCTTTGCTTTTTCATGGGTACCAGTATGTCCCTGCTCTGAAGAGGAGAGATGGGATACCTGTATCTCCCTCCACCTTTACATTCACAGCCATAACCCAAGGATTCATGCTGCCCATCATCTCCCTCCCCACAACTCAGTATCCCAAGCCATGGAGCTGGGTACCACTGCCCAGTGTGACACACCACAGCGTGGGTGTGTGCCAGGCTTGGGGGCTCACTGTGGATGCAGATGCTGCTGATTTGGGGAGACGCATCCCACCGGCAGCCTCTGTGGCACTGCAGGCACTCAGCTGCATTCACAGACCTGGGGAGGCTTGCGTAGGTGTCCTGCTGGCATGGGAGATGATCCCTCCCTTCTGCCTGTCACTCACACTTAGCCCTGCTCCTGAAAAAGCATGGCTGTCAGCCCCTTGGGCCACGGGTCGGGGCTACTTCTGTCTCCTGCTTTGCAATCTGTACATCAGGGACTTGGCTGTGTGTTTGGGTCCTTGTTCTCCTGCCCCTCTGGAATCTCTTGCTTCAGTGCAAGCACCCACCGCCCACACCCACTGGAGCACAGGGATCTTCCCCAGCTGTCAAAGGGATGCGGGGTGACAGCTGTCATGTCCTTCCTTGGCATGAATTTGTCATCGTATCATTCTTGTAGCTGGTGGGTAAGGCCATTACTGCTCATTTCTCCTGCTGGCCTGGGTTGGGAATGGGAGTGGCCATGGAAGGGACCAAGGCTCTCTCCCATGGCCTGAGCTCTTTCCTGGTTGCTCTGGCCATTGAAATCCAAAGTCACCTCTGCTTAGGGACACGCACCCCATGGAAGAACCCCAAAGTAAAAGCAGGGAGCGAGGACCCACGCATACAGGAGGTTAAAAAAAACACCAGCTTGGTGCTGTAGAGCTGGTCCTCCAGGAGGGACCCCAGCTGCACCTCCTGGGCCAAGGCTGCCCAGCCCAGCACAGCAGTCCAGGACACTCTGTCACCTCCATCAGCAAACACACACACTGCAGAGCAGAGACCCAGAGACGCCCAACCTCTAGTTCACCCTCCAGTGCTGCCGAGAGCATCCCTGCCCCACCAGCCCAAGCTGTGGGTGGCAGATGGGATTGGAATTCGCGGGCCCCACAGCAGCGGCTTGGGCTGGGAGCGGGGATGCGGCGCTGTAGGGCGGAGGGCAGGCTGTTTACCCGTCCATCTGCACACTCCACAGCGGGGATCCAGCAGGATTTCCCGTCCACTCAAAGGCTGCCTGTTTATTTTGGGAGGGAGACTCAGACAGCTCCATTGTTTTGCTGCGAAGTTGGGGTTATAAATAGCAGGTGGTCGGGGACGCTCCTCGGCTATTTTGGGCCCCCACTACACAAAAGTGGAACAGCTCCAAGAGGAAGGTGGAATTACTGAAATGCCGACCTTTCCCGCAAGGGTCAGCAGGAGCTGGTTGTTTGGGTTTGGGTTGGGTTCTGGGCATTATTTAAACACAAGGGAAGGAGGAGAGAGGAAGATGTTCCCAGTTGGAACGGTCTGCACGCTGGATCCTCCCTGGCAGAAGGGTGGTGGGGATGAGGAGCTGAGGTGCCTGGGATTTGCCAGGGCTCTGCCCAGGAGCTGTCAGGAGCAGCTCAAATCTGTAGGAGAGACTGGTTGGGTTTTCCTCCTGGCTCTGCAAATGGGAGAGTTCCCAGTGGCTGGAGAAGGTGGGGAGGCAGGGGTTGCCCCATAGCACTGACCTGCTCTACCTTGTCCCTCGTATTTTAGTTTCCCCCATCTCCCACAGGGAAACTAAAGAAAAGGGCAGGCAACATCCCAGTGACAGCCCTGATCCCTCCAGGCACGTCCACTGTGTCCTGCTTGGGAGGCAAGGATGAGCCAAGGTGACTCTCAAACTTATTTCAGACCTTTCCTCTCGTTAAATGCCTGCGCCAGGCAGTTGTACAGTGAGCAGCAGGGACCCAGTAAAGCCACTCACACCAATGTTTTATACTTTGAGAAGGTCTATTCCTTTAATGGGGATTCATTTAACTGGGCTCTGCCATCGTTAGGAGCCATAAAATGGCACCTTTTGGCTCCTGATTGGAAGGCCACAGTGCACACAGCCCCTTCGTATCCAGCGCCGGCTGCTTTATTGTGCATTACTGCCTCTCACTCGGATTTAACCAATTTGATCCATGTCTAATACATAAATAAATAATCCAGCAGGAGGGTTCACATTAGATGACAACAGGCAGCTATAAAGCATCTTTCACCCTGCCAGAGCCATCTGAGCCGGGCTCCGCACGCCCTCTCATGAGCAGAGCTGCTAATACAGCTGGGAGAGGGGGGCCTGGAGACCCGCGGGCTGCTCTGTTTTATTGAAACTTCATTGTTTGCTTTAGAGTTTTATTTTATGTTAAATAGATGCTGTATATTCCTTACAGAGGGGGCAATAAAGTTTCCGAGCTGGAGGAAATCTGCTTAGGAGCAGGGAGTGAGCCAGGGAGATGTGGCCAAGCAGGGAAGCGGTGGGGAGGATTTGGGGTGAGGAGGGTGTGAGGCAGTGCCCCGCTTCCAGGGCAGCCCCGGGGCTCAGCCCAACTCAGGATCAGGGTCCGCAGGGATCACCCAGGTACAATGCACCCCCAGTGGACACTGAGTGAGGGTGGCCACGGGGTATGGAGCTGCTGGTGATTGTGGGGAGGGCAAGGGGCCCCATCCCAAACCAGGGATGAGGTAAGCTACCCCTGGAGACAACCATGCAAGCATCCAAGCATCCTAGCTGCTCCCTGCCATCCGCAGCCCAGCATTGCGGGGTCTCCTCTGCCTCCCCAACATTGTGAGCCGACAGAGAATTGCTCTTCCCTTCACGGGGAATCCTGACTTTATCTGACTTCAGGAGTGGTGAGGAGGATGAACATGGCTTTTCTTAATTTACTGTTATTAGTTAAAAGCAACACTGGGTAGTGCTGCATCATCCATCTGACCCAAGTCACACCACCTGCCCTGCAAACTGCGGAAGCCGGGGTTTCACCGGCTCAGTCCCAAAATGTGGCTGTTCCTGCTCTCCCTGTAAGACTGGAGGGCCCACAGCTGGGGCTGGAATGCTCTCAGACCAGACCCTGCCTCAGGGAGCATGGAATGGGGAGAGAAACAGGACTATGCCTGGAGAGAATCCCCTGGTTTCAGACTTCAGCTAGGACAGGGACCAGGGCAGAATGCAGATGGTGCTGGTGGCAGCTGATCAGAGCTAAAGCTTTCTCCCCTCTTTTCCTCCCCACAGGCAAAAAGAAAGCGACTTTGTTTGACAGCCAGGCTCCGATCTGCCCCATCTGCCAGGTCCTCCTTCGCCCTGGGGAGTTGCAGGAGCACATGGAGCAGGAGCTGGAGAAGCTCACCCAGCTGAACATCAGGTAAGCAGCTCCCTGGGGTCCACCAGCATCCCTGGTTTGGCAACCAGGACACAGGAGGTGGTGGTACCAGATCTGGGAGAATTAGTGCTAGCCAGTAGGGCAGAAACCTTTCCTTGGAGTTCACTGCAGAAATGCTTCTTGGAGGGCACAGGCACCCCTTTCCCTGGGGACATGTTTTTGGGTGAGCAGCTCTCACGTCACTCACGTCCCATGATGGAGCAGGCCTGCAGCAATGGTGCATGCTGCCCCTGGGCTGCCTTCAGCTCCTCTCTGCTTCCCTCAGCACAGCAAAGTCCCTCATTAAGAAAAGAAAATGAAAAAAAAAGAAAGAAAGAAAATAATAATTGCATTTTAACTGCTAGCAGTTATTTAGGAAACGGCTGCAGCCAAGGGTTGGCAGATCCCTGCCCCTGCCTTAATAAAACTCAGCAGCCTTGGAAAAGAGCGTGTTTATTTCAATTATTAATGAATTCCCCGGTCATTAAAAGGTGAGGAAAAGAATCAAACAGCCGACTAGAAGCAAAGTTACGTCACCAGGTGGTAGGAGAGGAGGGAGATGGTGTGTGTCACTGTGTGGGGGGCTGTGTGTGCCAGGGCAGGGGTGTGCACATGGTTGTGCATAGTACGGAGGATGCAGAATCCATCCCTGCCCAGCTTGGATCATCTCTGCAACCATGCGATAGCTGTTGCAGATGAAGGGAGAAAAAGGGAGCTTTAGCCAGGGAAAGAGAGACCTCTCCAAATGTGTCTGGGCTGAGATCTCCCAAATTTCGGCACCCGCAGCCCCAGGCTAAGACCCACGTCCTCCAGGCATTGCACGGGAAGATGAAGAAGGGAAAGGGGGAGAGGGGGGCAGGGAACAGGCAGCCCATTTATCCCCCGCGACACCCAGTCCCCTTGCGAGCATAATTTATGGTGTAATTTGGGCCGCATCCAACTTAATAAAGGGCCACTGCAAATTAGTGAACAGGTTTAAATGAACAGAAGCAATTAGTGCTCGGAGGAGCCCATCAAAGAAGTTGGGCCAATATCAGAGTGAAACTGAAACCGCAAGCCAGGAGCGGAGGCTGGCTGGCGCGAGGCGGTGATGGGAAGGTGGCGGTTAATGGGAAAGGAAAGGAAACCCTAAATCATAAAGCATGACAAGGGCCATTGTGGGCCAGCTGACAAATGAAAAAGAATGGCAATATTCCTTTAAATAACAGCAGCAGTTAGAGAGGAGACAGCTCTCCCTGGCTTGCCCTCGCTTCCCTGGCCCGCTCCACTCGGCCACGCAGGCGGCGAAGAAGAATCAGAGGTCTTTATTAATTATTAAATAACGACTCCCTCCGTAGCGTGATAGATAACGTTCAATCTAGTCGATGGATTCAGGCGATGGAGGCCAATCTGTAACACAGCCGCTCGGCACGCGGACCGTCTCTCCCAGTCCCGGAGGGGAGCGATGCAGGGGCCAGCCAGCAGCAGCAGGCAGGGCAGGCAGCGGGGACAGGCAGCAATTGTGGGCAGTGGGACACGAGTGGGTTGAGCTCCTGCACACTGCTTGGCTCCGGCGGGGCGGCTCGGTGGTCCAGTGGGTGGCCCCTTCTCCCATTCCCCCACCTTTCCCGCCTGGAGGAGCCGGGAGCAAGAACACATCAACAAGAGGAGAGAGAAACTAATAATGATCTCAAATAAGCCAATAAACATAAAAATAAAATGTAGGCCTATAAACGTGACGGGCACCGGCAGCCCTGGCCGCTCCCTGCCAATACCGACTCGTTACCGAAATGGCTGAGCAGCTGTTACTTATCAGTCTGATGGGGAGAAGCGAACCGGGGGGCTGCTTTCCAAGGGCCTTTTTTTTTTTTTTTTTTTTATTTTAAAGAGGATG
>VXBW01003242.1:306691-334520 GCA_013400375.1 Thinocorus orbignyianus | reverse complement strand
AATTTAAAGAGGATGCAGCCAATCATGGCTTGTGCTGTTAAGTTTTAATAAACCTTAATGATTTGCAACAAAATCATAAATTTCCAGCGCTGCCAGTTAGGAAGGTGGATCCCCTCCTGCTCGCTGAGCCAGCAGCACCGGAGACTTGGTGGGCGCCACATCAGCTCCCGGGCATGGCACCGGAGCTCCAGGATCTCCCCTGAGGCAGCATGGTGGTGGGGTCAGCCAGCCGAGATGCTGCCACAGGGGCAGATGAAGAGGAGGGGAGAGGCTGGTGGAGAAGTAAGGTGGAGGGGTTGCCCCACATCATGGCCTCCAGCGGGGATTGAGGACTCAGGTGGGCTTTCAGGCATCACTGGAGCGGGGAACTCAGTGTCACTAAGGGGAGGGCAGAGGAAGGGAAGGAGGAAAACTCCTTTATCAGGGAGTGTAGCAATACGACAAGGGGTAATGGTTTTAAATTGAAAGAGGGGAGATTTAGATTAGATATTAGGAAGAAATTCTTTCCTGTGAGGGTGGTGAGGCACTGGAACTGGTTGCCCAGAGAAGGTGTGAATGCCTCATCCGTGGAGGTGTTCAAGGCCAGGCTGGATGGGGCTTTGAGCAACCTGCTCTGATGGAAGGTGTCCCTGCCCATGGCAGGGGGGTTGGAACTTGATCTTTAAGGTCCCTTCCAACTCTAAACATTCTATGATTCTATGAAAAGGGATTTCTACAGGTGATCACAGGAGCTTTGTGGGGCTGAGGTACAAGAGAGCTGTAGGAGCCACCTGGATGACGCTACTCATGGTCCCAGCTCACCAGGACCCTGAGGTTGCATCCCACCTACACCAATACACACCTTGCTCAGCTGGTGGAGATGGGACTTACCATCCCCTAGGGACAGGGACAGCCATTCTTCCTCACAGGCAGTGCTGGTGTGACCATCCTGACCTCAGGGCAGGGACATCTCAAGTTCTGCCCAGCTAGAGCATCACACAGCAAGACAGGAGTAGCCATGCTGAGGAACAGGGTATCCAGGGGATGGGTACCAGCCATCAAACTGGTGATGAACATCACTCAGGAGGACCCAGCCCTGGTGCACGGTCAAGCTTTCCCTTGAAAAAGCCAACTCGAGTGGGAATGAGGGACCTGAGTTTCTAGCTCTGCTGCCTTCTTGGTGTGTCCAGTCTCCCAAAGCACAGGGAGAAACCTGCCTTTGCTCGCCCCACGGCTCCTCCACCCAGTGTGGGTCCGGCCAAGCCCTGTGCACAGCTTCGTGTGGCGAGGCAAGGCTCTCTGAATGCAAATTTCATTTCTGAGCCACTGGCGCTGTTTCAAGAGCCGGCAGCCTCCGAGCCCTTCTCGGTGTTACATATGTAACAGCCTCATTGAACTTGACATGTCAAATTCAGGCCATTTGTGCAAAATCTCCCTTTAATAATACCGTTTCATTTCGCTCAAATGAGACTTGAATGCATGTAAAATGGAAAAGGATATTTAAGCGCTAACATTAGGCAGATGTCTTGCCAGAGGCCGATTGAATATATGAGATTTTGAAGTGCTTAACACGTTTTCGGTGCTCCCTCTTAGAATATGTCACCTGGCTTTCTTTTTTCTCCCCCTCCTTTCTCTTTTTCCTCCCCCTCTTTAAGTGAAGGGTATAAATTGAAAGAAAACAAAACTACAAGCCTTGGTTTTATGGGGTTTAACTCTTGCCGGGCAAGACTGTTGATATTCCTCCTCCAAAGAGGAACTACCTAGTAGCTCACCTTCGCGGAGCACAAGCACAAAGCAGCCGAGAGCCCACGGCGCTTTGCCGAAGGCATGCTCTCCTTGTGCTGCGTGTACAGCTCGGAGAGCAAAAGGTGCCTGTCCCCAGCTGAGCAGCTAAGTGTCACCAAGGCAAAAATAAGAAATAATAACAGCGACCCTCTGTGCACCCCTATGCCCTGTGCCCCAGCCGGGCGGGTGGCTACAGAATACATGAATATTCCCGGCGTCTGTGCGTGAAGCTTATCTGTGCACTAGATGCAGGTCCCCTATCCCCACACGATTTATATTCACCTGTTTTACACCTCATCCGTACTAAAGGTTTGCAGTGAAGCTCACTGAAATGTGAGACTCTTTCTGGAACTGTCAATGGCCCTAGCTCCAAGCTTCAGCTGGTGTTTCAGCTGCAGAAGCATCTCCCCAGCCCAGGGCCACCCGGGGACTGCAGGCACAACGTTCACGAGCAGCACCCATGGGTGTCCCTCAGGACAGGCACACACACATCCCTGTGTGCATATGACTTTATCTCTGCATATATCACTGCAGGTGACTATAAGCAGAGGTGGTGGTGCACAGGAGGACCCCTAAACCCTGCCTGCTGCTCCCCAGGCAGTGACCAAAGAGGACAACCTGCTGCAAGGGGATGATGGGGGAGTCTGGGAGGAGAAGGGGCAGGTTTGGGGCTGTGGTTTGAGTTGGGTGTGGGAGGGAAGATGAGTTTGAGGACAAAAGAGGGGGAAAGGAGGCAGTAGGAGCTGTGCAGTGCACCTCAGCTGATGGCAACCAATGGGTCCATGGTGCTTTCTGAGTCCCTGGCTGGAGTTTGGGGAAGAAGCATTTCTTGGCCATTTAAAAAACCTTAGGAAGTCACATTACAAATATTACAGTTGCTGAGTCAAGCACATGAAGGTTGGGAAGTGTGTCTTTTTAGATGCTCTGTTCTTGAAAACTTGGTGCTCTTTTTAAAAACTGTATTTGGCAGGGGGATTTTTTATCTCCTCGTGTGACAGCTAGCAGATTCTTCTCTTCATTACCAGCAGCAAACCTATGCTTCAGAACTGTGGTTTCACCTCCCCAGAAGGATGAGGTGTATCATTAGAGCTGGGGAATGGTCCAGAGAGTGGAATAGTAAATTGGACCATGGTTCAGGACCTCTACTTTTGCAGCTGAAGGATGGTCCAAACTCAGACAGGACTATTTCAGCTCTTTCCCTTATTGAAATGGGTTTCTAAGCTTAGCGGATGTAGCCAGCAGCTTCCTCATGACATGTTGTGATATTACCTGTGCCTGTGCTATGGAATCCCAGGGCTGGGCTTGGCAGGCACTGCTGGGGTTGGATGCACTTGTGTGGGCAGATGGAGGATGGTATTGCTCTCACAGTCTCCGTTGGCTGTGCAAAGTCTCCCCTTGTTCACTTTTCTTCCTTTCTTTCCTCTGCATTGAATGCTTAATCTGAGCATATTTGTGTTTTAAAGCCCATGCTCACCTGTTGGCTGTTCCCAGCCTAAGCTAGCAGCTCTTGGGAAACATCCCCATGCACTCAGCATCTCAGGAGCTACTGATTCCCCCTAACGACCTTTCTGGCATGTCTGGGAATAATTTATCTTCTGATTCTCTAATTACGAAGCATTTCCCAAAACACAGGGGGCACTGGGGTCTCTCAGCTTGGTGCAAATGGAAAGTGCTGTAGGTGGATTTCTGGTGACCTCAAAGATGCTGTCGCAAAAAGGGAACCCACATAGTGTCAGGGCAGAGCAAGATGCAGTGGGAAGGCCTGTTTCAAAGCAGGTGAAATGCCCAGAGAGGGGATTTAGCCTGACTCTCAGAGCTAGCTTTGATTCATGTCAGAGGAAAAGAGCCAACCGTGGGACTGTGGTACTCCAGCTCCTGTAGCAGCTCCCAGTGCACCTCTGCCTGGGCTTAAATCTTCCTTTAGCATCCCTCTGAAGCTTCCTCTCCCTTGTTTGCACGTGTGCTCCTTCCCTCTCACTGTTCTTAACCCTACCTCCCTTGACAGCCAGAGTGGAAGCAGAAAGCGCTGCCTCAGTTCCTGGCACTTAACTCAGCATTCTCACTCTGCTGGTGGTGGGGCTTCAGCTCAAGGCTACATTATGCAGAGAGGCACCTTGGTAGCTTTTCTTGGGGGACAGAGGCAGCTCTGGGCCTGGTGGGATAAGGAATAAGGAGGAAGCTGACAATATAGCTAATATGTGAAGGCTGTAGGATATGGTCTGATCACTCCAGGCAGGGTCACTGTCCTTGAAAGATGACTCCAGGCATCTGGAGACACATTCTGGATTTCACATCCTTTCACAGGTTGCTTTCTCAATGTTTTGTGGTCTTTCTTATTAAAATCACCTCATGCTAGCAACTGAGAATCTGCACCGGAGACCCTACCGATTGACATGGAGAGAAGCACACCATCCCTGTGGTCCCTGAACACCCAAATGGCAGGGGCTTTCTGTGTTACTTCTGGTCAGAATAGTGACACAGAGCAAGTTTTGAGGCATCAATCTGACACCTCTTCTGCTCAGGGAATCCTGTGTTTAAATACAGCTGCTCCTCACTCTGTCCCAGACCAGGGTTTGCTTCATTCCAACAGGATCTGCTGAACAATGTGTTGTCCCAAAAGGCCCTTGGAGCAGACCTTCCTGTGGCTGGTGTGGGTGGCTGCTCTGGGAAGGGTGAGCGGCTGTGGTGGCAGGACCAGCAGGATAAATAGAGTGTGTAAAACCTGAACTATCTCTGTTGTCATGTGTCACATCAGGGTCATGGCTCTTGCCTCAGGTCTCCTCGATTTATGCCTGGGGACTTTAACTTGATGGCCAGGTACTTCCCCAGACTTCTTGTGCAGCAAGCACTGCAGGTACAGCAATCTCTGAATGAGTGAGATTAGAGACATTTTTCAATAAGAAGGGCTTTTTTTCCAAAGCTCCACTGAAATCATACCTGCTGATTCCCTTCTTTGCATGCAGTAGGCACCTGTGAGTGCTCCAGAGAGGGCAAGGAGCCCTGGCCAACAAGTGAGATTGCAACCCAAGAAAAGCAGGCATTGCAACCTCCTGCTCCTCAACTTCTCTCTGTCTTTTTTCTTCCTTCTTTTTCCCTTTTCTATTTCCACCTTCTCCTTTTCCTTTCTTCCCTTTCTCCCCTTTTTCTTCCCCCTCCCTCCCTCTCTCCCCACCCCCCGGTATCAAGGCGACATCTCCAAGCCAAGTACTTTTAATTTCGCCCGTGGCCCTTGCTGACACGGTGGATATGCACAGCAAGTTAAATTCCCGCCTGATCAATAAAGCAGAAGCAGTGTGTCCGACTGGTCGATATTTTTTTATCTGTCTTCAGCCCAGTCCTGCTGATGACAGCCCCCTGCGCTTCAGCAAAGGCACTCAAGGGCATCGGGCTTTGGCAACACAGCTCTTTTTTTTATTTAAATTAAAAAAAAAAAAATCCAGATGCCTACAAAAAAAAAAAGTTCACGGAGTTTGGCCTTTGCTTAATAACGTTTTATGATTTATCTTAATTTTTAATTGAAAAAAATTTGCGAATTAATTGATTTCTGGGACTTGCCAATTAACATTGTAATTGGGTGCATGATAAATTTCGAGGAAGCATCATTTTTCTCCCTCTCCCCCTTGTCACTGAGAAGGGGAATCGCGAGGGCAACTGCTTCCTATCCGTATGCCCCCCACTCCTTCCTGAGGTGCCGCTGCCCTCCTCCCCCTTTGCTCCTGTATCTTAAAGAAGGAACAAGAAAGCTAATAAAGTCATGTTATTAGAGTCTCACCAGAGGTGACCCCTCAAGGCATAAATCCAGGCCAGGGAGATGGTGGGGACAGGTACTATTAAGTGCCTGACAATGCTTTGTGAGGCAGGACTGGGTACCTCCCCTGCTGCATCCTCTCCCCAGGGCTGTGGGGATGGTGGTCAGCCAGCATGGAGCTCCCAGGGCCTTTCTGAGAGGATTCAGGCAGCCCCCAAGGTGTTTCATCCGAGCAGTTTGTTATCTGTGATGTTACCCCATCCTCTCCTCTTGTGTGAGTCCTGGCAATGTGGGAGCCTCTGCACGATGCTCAGCTGCTCCAGGGAGAGACCTGATCGCAGCACCAAGCACCAGTTACCCAAATGGCCACTTCTCACAGGGCATGCAGAACCTGGGGTTTGTCCCACAGCCAGAAAACAGCAAAATCCCCCCATCAAAACCAGGCTGCTGGAGTGCCTGGCCAGTGCTTCGGAGCTGCTGCTTTGCTGTGGAGGGCTGGAGCACAGGAGGGGTCTGAAAGGCTAAGGGATTTGGGTCTTTTTAGTCTGGAGAAGGCTGAGGGGAGATCTGACCAATGCTTATAAATACTTAAGGGCTGGGTGTCAAGAGGGTGGGTCCAGTCTTTTTTCGGTGGTGCCCATTGACAGGACAAGAGATAACAGGAACAAACATAAGAAGTTCCATCTAAACATGAGGAGGAACTTAATTTTAAGAGTGGCAGAGCACTGGAACAGGCTGCCCAGAGAGGTGCTGGAGTCTCTGTCTCTGGAGACATTCAAACCCTGCCTGGAGAAGTTTCTCTGCAACCTGCTATAGGTGGACTTGCTCTGGCAGGGGGGTTGGACTAGGTGATCTCCAGAGGTCCCTTCCAAGCCCATATCATTCTGTGATTTTGTTTGCATCCTGCTCTGCCCCAGGCCCCCCAGGCAGCAGGTCCATCTAGCATCCCATTCCACCCACCCCACAGCAGAGGTGTTCAGCATGGGACCTCAGCTCTAGGGTCATGGGTGTCCAGATTCAGGCATAGACACATCTCCAGGTGCGTGGGGAGTGGCATCAAGTGAAGCTTTCTCCAGCAGTGTGACTCCTGCCAGATTTAAATTAAACACATTCCATCACTGCAGAAACCTGATTGGAAGTGTCAGCTTCTCAGTGATAACCAAGCAGGGTTCAAGGCCACCTGTTGCCATGAGGCAGATAACAGGGTGACATCCCCATGTAGGGTGTGAAGTGGGTGAGCTGGCTGCTGTCAAAATGAGGAGTGAGAACATGGTGCTGTGGTGAGGCAGCGAGAGAAAACAAGCCACACCTTGAGGGGACTGAGATGGAGAGTAGAAGTATCAAGTAAATTAAGTAGTGTTTGGTGCCTCTAGTGCTTCTCCCACCCACTTCATGTGTTGGAGTCACCTCGTCAGCTCAGGTGTCCCATGTGCACAGCCTAAAGTCCATGAGCTTGGATGGGACTTTGCTGGTGCCATCCTGCAGTGTGGGGAGTTGGGGGAAGGATGCCAGGATGGTCCCAAGCTTCCCAGCCAACCTTCTCCCCACCATCCAGGACACCAGGAAAGCCAAGAGCAGCCCAGCTGTGCACCCGCCAGTGTCACTGGCAGGGGATTGTGGGGGAACAGAGGGAAATTTATGAGGAGAGCAGTCTGTTTATTATCTAGCAAATGTGGTGCTGCTGATACCATGGATTTATCCTCTTTCATCCCCCTTCTGATTTGTGTCCCTGCCCCTCGCTGTGACAGATTAATCATCAACAGAAAGGGAAGAGAGACCCTCCAGCTTCCTCCCATGCACTCGGAGGGTGGCAATGACAGCAGCCTGGATCCTGCATCCACAGCTTCTCCAGCGGAGAGAGCATAAGCCATACAGCTGCCTGTCCTGCTTAGAGATGCCCCATTCCTCTCCTCCCACAGCAGACCCCAGGGAGGCAGAGCATCTGGGTACTGCCCATAATCCATGGGTGAGAGCACTTCTCATGGGTCAGGGCTTCCAGGGTAGCAGAGTGGGTGAGAAAATTTGTGGGTCACGTACTCCCTTTGTTCATGCAATGCCCTGAAAGGGCTATGAGGGCTCCTTGAAGTGCTTTCAGACTCCAGGATATGGGTTTTCAGGCTGGGATCTGGGACCTCAGTGGGCAAAGCCTTCTTCTGCCGCTGACTCCCAGCACAGTGGGAGCCCTAGGAAGGGATGCATGGAAACCCAAGGGTGAGAAATAAATCTTCGGTCAGTCATTTGCCCTGAAGCGATGCATGCCTTCTGCGGAGCCTCTTCTGAACTGCCACGTGAGCTGGGAATAATTAAACAGTCATTACAGCCGCGGTAGCAAAGAGCCCCCCAGATCAATCTAATGCATGACCTTTCCCTCCGACTTTTCTCTCTATTTTTTCAGCCACCTCCTTTTCAAATAGTGGAAGTGAAATGACACAACCCTCCCAGCCCAGCCTCCTGCTTTGCCCTGCATACCTGTCCCACCCCATCCTCACCCAGAAATCCATTGCCCGCTCTGAGCATGGGCTCCTGTCAGGAGCACAGGGTACCTGGGGTTCATAAAGAGAAACCCCAAAAGGGGAGAAAGAGCCGGGGGGTGCAAATGGCACAGAGTGAGCAGGGACTTTTAGCATTGTCAGGTCATGCCACAGAATTTTAGTGATCCAGCTGCATTTCTGCTGCAGCATCATTTCTTGGGGGGGGGGCAAGGTGGTGACCTTGTGGGGTCAGCTTTGTCACAGCTTGTTGGGCACTGAGGTCTCACAAATATTGACTGTAGGTGCAGGGTGCTTCTAGTCCTGACTCCAGCATCTTTGGCAATTTTTACTATCCTTCAGCCCTTTTCCCCACCATGAGATGCAGGAGATCTCAGTGCCACTAGCAGAGCCACAGCAGGTTAAAAAAACCAGCATTTTTCCCCTGGCAGCACAGATCACGCCCTGCCACACCAGGGGCTGTCACCTGTGGCTAGGTGAGGATTTGGCCTCATGTAGTTTAAAATAAATAAAAATCAAGCTCCCATTTCCTTATTTAGGCTTCAAGTGACACTTCCAGTTATTTAAACTGGCGTTCACAAAAATCCAATTCTCCCTCTACCCAGCAACTGCTTATTTACAGCTGGCCTTGCCGTCCGCACAGCTCTGCAGGCGGCTTGCTCTGCTGCTGGGGCTCCCGGTGCAAGGCTGGGTGTTTGAGCCATGAGTCCTGCAGCTAAAAATAAATTGTTTCTACTGGATTATTTTATTTTTTTTTTAAGAAATACATCAGTTAGCCATGGCTTGTAGAAACCTTTCAGCTTTGTAGAAGCAGGCAGGAGCTGCATCTACCCTGGCTGGTGCTCGTCAAATCCAGAGTGCTGCTGAGGGTTGTTCTCTGGAAGAGTTGCAGAGCTGGAGGACAGCATGGCAGCAGCCCTCCTACCACCTCTTTAAACTTCTTCCAGCTGTAATGTCATTAAGGGATAAGCACAAACAACTGTAGCTGCCTGAGCTCAAGGAAGTTCTTCTCTTGCAGTTATTATTAATTACCTGTGGGGAGTGTTGCTTGTGGGGTGGCTGTTGTGCCACATAGTGAGCTCAGCCCTTCCTTGATGGATGCTCATCACATTGCCTTGTGTGGGGGCTCTGCAGAAATCTCTTTTGAACATGCTTGGGGAGCCCAAGCAGCTGTGAGGTCTGGTGGCTGTGGTGAGAGCTCCTGCCCTACTTCCCTGGGACAACTGCCTGGTGCCAGGCTTTTGCCTGGTCTGGGGGCCAGTGAGAGCCCTGTCTGCATCTGGTGGGCTCTGAGTACCAAGAGCACACCCTCAATCATGGTCCTCTGCCCAGCAGCTGAGGAGCCATCTCCCATGGGGACAGGGCTTCTGCTTCTCTTAGGACTTGGGCACCTAGAAAACTTCTCTTTTCTTTTGGAGGAAAGTTGAGATTCCTACAAGAGCTTGCAAGAGCAAAGGCTTAAAGGAAAAGACCAGGTGCCACCTTGCTCGTGGTAGAACACAATCGGATCACTTAACCTTCAGTTCATGGCCTGGGTTTTCCATGTAGCAAGTATCAACTTCCATTCACAGGGATGATAAGGCATCATTCTCTGCATATTGTTTAGAGTTCTTTTCCTATGGCAACCACACCCCAAAAGGCAGGACCATAACCACAAAAACTAAATAAATAAATCTGAATGTCCTTGTGTGTAACAGCATCCATGGCAGGAGTAAAGAAACCCCAGGACTGTGGGTAAGTGAGGCACAAATTCAATGTGCTGAGCTGTCCTTTGCCCTTTGGGACATCACAGCCCCTTGAGTCTGTCTCAGGGAGAAGCCAGAGGATTCCCAGTTGCACAGGGGGATGGTCCTAGCCAAATCCCTACCTGGCATTAAAAGATATCTTCACATCTGTGATGTAGCCTCAGTCTTGCTTTCATTGTGGAGGGCCTTGCCAAGATCAAATGTTCCTCTTAAAGCTGACGTGCTCTAATATAGAGTGGTGGATCCCTGGCAAGTGCCTCAGGGCATGAGGGGACCTGGCCATGCAGCACCCTGTTAACGGGTGACACAGCAGCAGGGCTGGGCAGAGCCCTCCAGCAGCACCTCAGCAGGGACCTTATTTTGTCCCCGCACAGGCACAGGGCACCCGAACACGTGGGAATGCACAAATGCACGGCCAGAACCAGTGACACAGCAACAAGAAAGGGAACTAGCGAGGAAGCAGCCTCGTACGCCACGAGGAAGTGGCTTGAAAATGCAAACCCATTGGGAGAGAGAGAAGGAGGCTGCCCAAATTGCTGGGTCTTTCCAGGGCTTTTCTTGTCTTCTTTGGTAGTTTGGGGGGGTTGCCTAAAAGGGAAAGTTGTTTCCCTGTAATGAACTAGATAAACAATTCCCCAAATAGATTAAAACTAACTGTAACTTATAAAAGCGGGTAGTAATTATATTTTATTAGCTAGCAAAACACCATTTTTTTATTTCGTAGGATAATTCTGTGTAAATCACCTTAATTAGAAGTGTCAGACGAGCCCGTGAATATCGTACTTAGTAACTAATTTTCTATGTACAGGTTATAATTTAAAACACATGGATCACTCGCCGAGTGGAAATATGCTAGCCATGAAATAATGTGGGGAGTGTTGGGGTTATTACTATGTAAATGTGTAATCATTTCAGACCACTGCAGCCTGGCTGGGTGATTAAAGAGAATCCCAAGGTCTCCAAAGATTGTGCTCTCTGCAAGGGCCTAGAGCGAAAAAACTTTAAAAGGCACCGAAAAGTGTTTGAACTTTAAAGGTCTTGATTTCCCTTTTACCATTTTTAATTTGTCTGCGGTGTTTATGGAGGGGAGGGTTTCTCTTTGCTGACGGCCTTTCTATTCTCAGCCCACTGCCGCCATCCTTAAGAGGCACCGGGGGCTGCAGCCGCTGTAGTTCGGGGGGTTGTTTAGTGGGATGGAGGAAAGCACCATTAAATTATGACCAGGGCTTGTGCCCATCCCTGGAAAAGAATAAAAACAAACTGCAAACTCTTATTAGCAATAAAGTGGGGCTAAATTACAAGGAGGGGGTTGGTTCTTAATAATCCAAATGAAGAATAAAATAAACTCTGCCAAGTTATCTAAATCAGTCCCCTTCCCCATCAGTCCCAACGGCAAAGGCTTGGCCTTTCAGCTGACCAGAGACTCTTGTCCCCAAAACTGCAGTTTCCTGGCGCTAACACCATTTCTAGGAGGAATTAATGAGATCCTTCCTCTTTCCCCCAAAATGGAATAATTTTAAACACCTTTAACAAGACAAGGGAGGAAATGAGTTAGTTTTTTTAACCTGGCATTTGGATTAAAAAAAAAAAAAAAAAAAAAAAAAAAGTTGTTTCACACTTCGGGTGACTGAAAAATTCAAGGTAGCGCTGGAGACGAGGAGGGGGTGGAAATCCTTCCCATCTTTTTGGGCGCAGGCTGGAGGTGGTGCCAGGGCTGCATCTCTGGGGGGAGTGGGGACTGACTGTGCTCCCCACTGCCTCACGAAATTTGGGACACAGGACACAAGGGGCATCCTGTGCCCCCCAGCAAGCATCCAGCAGCTCATCCCCTCAGGGAAGGGGGGCTGCAAAGGAGGACATGCCCCAGCCCCTCGGTCAGTGGTCCCTGGGAATGGCAGCTGCTTGTTCTGGGCGAACTGTGCCTTTGGGGTGACCTGATGGTGATAGATAACTGTGTGTTCTCCCCCCTTTTTGGGGTGGGGGGCGAGGGTGGTGGCACCGGGAGAGGAGGGATCCATAGCCCTTGGAGAAAACACCTTCCTCCATCCCTGCTCATTTCATAACACCCAGCCATCTGCCAAATCAAGGCAGATTAAAGCCAGCCAAATTCAATTTCTCCCCGCTGCCACTGCAGCTCGGCATCTGGGGCTAAAGTGTCCCCGACAAAGCGAACATGACAGGCACATTGCTTTTTTGTCACATCTAGTACCGTGTTGATCTTCTAAAAGTCTCATAAAAATTTATTGATGTCTCCCATATTGCTGTGATTGAGAAGAAAGGAGCGCGGGTGTGCGGGACCGGGCGCGCGCGCGCGGGCGAGCGTGTGTGCGTGTGTATATTAATGTTTCTGAAGTAGATCTGATTTGATATGTCTTGTTCTATTGTCAGCATCTGTTTAGCGAGGCTTTTTAATACTTTCTGGCTGCCGATCACTCATCCTTAGNTCATCTCCCTGGGGCTATGGGGAGCTGGGAGCCAGCCGCCCCACCAGCGCGCACTTACAAGCACAGGCACCGGGCTTGGCAACATATTTCAAGAGCCTTTTGCCTGCTGCAGGTGCTTTGCATTGACAAATCGAATCACGGGGAAATAATTTATTTCCTAATGCTGTTTGCAGCATGTTAGCAGGAGAATTTACATGAGAGAGATTACTTTAATAACCAAAAAATTACAGTGCAGGCCTCCCCGCCATGTCAGCTTTGATATGTAATTGTTTCAAGTTTAACCTGTCTGGAGGGGGGAAGGTGTTATTAAATCTATAGCATCTCCCGCTGGTGAGGGCAGGCGAGGAGGAGCACCGTGGCGGGGACCTCCTTCCCTGCTAAACGGGGAACAAGCTGAATTAACAAATCATTCCAGCCTCCGGCAGAGCTGCTGCCTCCACAGCGTGGCTGGAGCTGAGGGGATCTTCTTTCCCTTGCTCTTACGCCAATTTAATCTCCTTCTTTTTCCTTCTTTTTTTTTTTATTTTTATTTATTCTGCCTAACCCTGCACAGGGCTCACCACCTCTGCTCCCCCCTCCTTGGCTTTCTTCCCCCAGCCCCTGCAGGCTTGCTACCTGCTTTTCCCCAGGGCTGGGAGTGGAGTCCCCGAGGAGGGAGGGAGTCAGGATTCGGCTCTGCATCGTATCTCTGGGCTTGGGGTCTCCTCCTGTAGGACCATTTTATCCCTGTTGGAGAAATGGTGCTGCCCTCCTTTCTGTGCCCCTCTGACCAGGGTGAGGAGGTTCTTGTTGGCCTGGGGAAGGGGACCCATGTGCTATTGGACCTCACCACACCCTACAACTCACTTCTCCCCTTGCCTTGCGACTCTGACCCCATTCTCTTCTCTCTTGGCAGCAAGAGCTCCATCCTGAAGGATGCCATGGCAGCGGGCACTCCCAAGGTAAGTGAGCACAACTCAGCACACTGTCTCTCCCTGCCAAGGAATGCTCTTTACACCCTCTCACCTTCCCAGCCCACTCCCTGTCCTGCTACTCGGTGTCCCCAAGGAAGGTGACCACACTCTGGGGCCAGGCCAGCATGGGGGAAAGCTGCTGTCACTGGGCTGAAAAAACCAAGTCCCTGCACGGGGCTTTCTTGTGCCCTGTGCAGCCGAGGGATGGCGAAGCTGAAGGACCCAGCGGGCTCCACGACTCCAGATTGTAGCTAATGACAGCTAATGAGAGCTGATCACACACTGACTGAGCTCAGCTTGGGAAATCATGTGCAGGAGTTCCTGGCGCCAGAGCCATATGCCAGCTTTGGAAAAGGGGAGTGGGACTGCCTCGGGGGGAGCAAAGCACACCCGAGAAAGAGCCCAGATCACTAAAAGACCCCATCTTAGCAGCATCCCCCTCTGCAGGACCACCTCCCATCCCCTTGGCTCAGAATGCAAAAATGCTGAATGCACAGAGCATCATGCAATGGGCATCATTTACTAATTAGTATTACTGTGAGCTGGACTTCATTTGATATAGCAGTGGGAAGGACTAGAGCTTGGGCAGACAAGGGGGTGGCAGGGAGCACTGCAGGAGAGCTGGGTGTTCCACGGCCTCTGAAAATCACACTGTGCTCCCCAAGGAGGGCCAAGACAAGTGGTCCAGGCTCTCCTACACCTCAGGTGACACAGGGAGGCACCTGGCTTCCGGGGAGGCTGGGGGCATCTCTCACAGGAGGTTTGGGTTCTTGTTTTAATAGAATTAATAGAATCTACTTCAGGTCTTGCTCTCCCTTTTCTTTTTTTTTTTTTTATGGAAGCTTTGCATCATTTTTGGCATGCAATGACAGAAGCAGCGGCTGAAGTTTCAGCTATAGGTGTTCCCCTTGGGACCAGGTGTCTTGCCAAGCTCATCAACACCTTGTCTGCCCCATGAAGTGAGGGGCCAGGGAGCCACCGTGTTGACCCCAGTTCCTGGCAGGCAGGCGTATCGCCAAAATAAACACAACAATTTCCCAAATCTCACAAGGGAAAATAAAGATCACAGTGATAGTCCATAGCACTCTGCACCTTCGGCATTCCTATCTCCTGTGTGACTATCCCTGTCTCCCGTGCCCTGTCCCGGGGAAGACTGGGAGAAAAACAGAGACCTGACTATTTCTCCCATGAAAAACAAGCAGAGCAGAAAGCAATCCCCAAGTTGATAGTCCACGGAGGGTGAGGCTGCCTTGGGACATCTCGAAGGAGCTGGAAAGGGCACCCACAAAATGAAAGCAGCTGGATTCCACAAGCTTCCCTTTCCCTCCTCGTCAGGTCTGAGTGTAGATAACTCAACAGTCCCAAACACATCGCCTGTAAGGGAGAAGGACGGCTAGGAAGACAGATTAGCTGTTTGGAGGGGAACGCAGCAAGTGACTGACAGAGACCAGATAAAGAAGAAGGTCCATCTCACGGCAGGGCTGGGCTTTTGAAGTTTCCATTGACAAAGAATCCCATTTGCCTTGAGCAAGGGGATTAAACCGGGACTGGAGCGTCATTCTATGTAAAAGAGATCAATCGTCCCCTGTCACCACATGGATCTTTTCCCTTTGCCCGTCACGTCTGGGGCTAAGAACATTAACTTCAAGAAGCCAGGAGAGCAGGGAGGGAGAGGGTGAAATCAGGAAATCTTTCATTCCCTTCTCAGAGAGCTTGAAAGACTCTCAGCCCAGGAGGATTCATTATTTCTAGGTGGCTTTTGCTGGGAGACAAGTCCTGTGTGGCATGGGAAGGCACATGCTGTCACCTTCACCTGAGCTTGGTATTAAAGCCTGCTTTGTAACCACATGGGATTGAGGAGGAGGGTGGTGGGGAGATAAAAGCTACTCTTTCCCTTTGTGACCACTGAGTCTGCAACATAGGGTGGGAATAGCCCATCAGGATGTGAAATCCCTCCAGGAAAGCCCTGCTAGGGACAAAGCTGGGTCTCTGGGCCACCCTTAACAGGGGTCCCAGGTGGAGAAGTGGAGAACCGACCCCCAGGTGGGCTTGCAGCCCACGCCCAGGCATCACTGGAGGTCTGACAGGCATTGCCTGGGAAGAGCTGGGACTGGTGCTGTGTCCTGCTTCCCATCCTGGGCACTGGTGGAAGGAGTCATGGAGACTGTGGGGACTGCCATGAGATTTTCTGGTCAGTTCTCCTGGTGCCAACAACAGGGCCAGAAGCTCCAGCAGCTCAGTGGCAGAAGAAAGGGGCTGCACATCCTCATCGCTTGGGAGCAACTCTTGGCAGCATGGGCAGGGATAAGGGAACTGGGATGGAGTACAGGCTGGTGTTACCAAAGGTGGTACCCTTGTGGTCCCTGGTGGCTTTAGGACTCATTTGTGGCTTTTGTATATTCTATCATGGGCTGTCACTGCTTCTGTGCTGGCTTAAGACTCTTCCTGGGGTGCAGCTGGGAGCAGGGGATTTAACTCCCCCCATGCTCTGTCTCCTGGCTCTGCTCCCATCCCTTCTCCGCCGTTGCCCTGGCAAATGTCTCTCCTGGCAACAAAAGCCCAGATATAAACGCATATTCCTCGCTCGCTGCTTTCCTGCCCCTGAAGAGCTGTCACTCACTGCACTGGGTCAATTTTCATGGCAATATGTCAAAGAAAATCCAATCACTCAACATGGGATGCGATGAATGCAGGATTATTGTATCAGGTTCTTCTATTATCGGAGCTGACGGAAGCAGCGATGGCCAAGTAAGGGCTGTGAGCTTGGGGGGCTCCAGCCAACACGTCTGCTTGCTGCCTGGGCTCCCTCTCTGTGAAGGCAGCTCAGAGGGAAGCGCTGACCACCACATAGCTCCACAGTATTCAGGATCCTCGTTTGCTTTCTCTTAGTGACAAAGCCCAATCAATGGTGGTATGCCAGCGTAGACAAGCCTCTTGGATAAGCAGATGACAAACCTGCACAGTGAGCCTCAGGATGAGATTTCTGTTTCTAAGCATTTGCTTAGAAAAGCTGGTGACAGCAAGCTGGGCTCTGCCAGCTTCTGGCTGGGGAGAAGGACCAGAGATAGCTGCTTGGTGTCTTCAGGAAATCCTGTGGCCTGTGCAAAGTGCAAGGGCAACCACACTGTCTCCTCAAAGTGGCAGTTTCTGCAAGATTGGATGCTCACCCCATGGCTCATAATAGGATTTGGTTCCTTGATCTTCAGGCTGCTGAGAGCCAGGTAGCCCATTGAGCCCACTGAGGTCAAGGTGACAGTTTGTGCTTGCTGGACTGCCTCATGTCTGTCCTTTGCAGAAGTCAGAGGTGCAAAAAAGTGCTGAAAGACCTTCTCCTTTGCAGAAAGTACATCCAGGGGCCCTGCTCTGTGAAGGGTCTTTCTCAGGCACTGGACTTCAAGGAGAGTCCTGGATATCCATAGTATCCTTCTCTGATGGCATCTGAGACACTGGGAGGAAGAAGAGTGGTGGAAAAGAAATTCTTCACTAAGGAGAAGTTTCCATATAGGTGTGAATGGATGCTTCATACCCATGGGAAGGGATGAAGTATGTCCTTGCTCTTGCTGAGCTAGAGACCACAGCTCCATGGTCCCATTCACCGGTGTGGGCTTGGCATTGCTCACTGTGCTTTCACTGTTGTCCTGGTCACCATGAGGAAACCCAACACCAGAGCCACTCAGAAAAGCACTTTGTGCAGATGGGTTTCTGAACCAGCCATGCCCTAGACCTCTGTGAGCCCAGAGCTTCCCTGCAGTACTCCTCACCATGCCCAGAGGCCATGTTTCAAGCAGGTCAGGCATCAGGGATGTCTTGCAGAGGTGTATGGATGACACCATGGGCACTGTCCAGTCTCGTGGCTGCCCAGGAGTCTATCAGCAGCATGTGGTTCCCCACAGCATCATTCCTGGGTTTCATGCTCTCCCCTTACCTTTCCCTTCTTACCTTGGATGCCTCTTGCAAGGGGTTGTGCAAGAAAGAAGCACATGTTGAGTTGAACCCATGTTGGTGAGGTGTAAGAGTAGCCAAAGTCTGACTATTCCTCCTTGAGAAGCCAACAATAGCTCCGAGAGTCATCATCCTCAGATCCTCCTGGCTAAGAGCACTTCCTTGCCTCTGCCTGTCTAACCTGTGGCTCTCCTTCTGTGGGCTATCACCTATGTGGGATATCATCTCTGCCCAGAAAGATCTCAACCCCTAAATTTAAGGATATTAGCTGCAGACTGTTACTTGTCCCCTAACAGCATCTGCTGACCTTTCTTACATCCTCTCTGAAAGTGCTGGTACTGACCGCTGCAAGGGAAGAGGCTGGGCTCTGTGAAGCATCCCAGCTCTCTTGTTGGGTTCAGCATTCCTTTTCCACTGCTGCTTCCTCAACACATGGCTGCAGATTGCCTTTCCCACTAAATGTCCAGCCTGTGTGTTGGCTTTTGCTGCAAACAAACACTGAAGCAAGCAGCCAGGAACAAGCCCCATCTCCCACACCCAACAGATGCTTGCGGCTGGTTTGTTTAGGTGTGCACCCAGTGTCTCAGAGGGTGCCCGCAGGCAAGTGGCCAGCACGCTGCTGCTCCCAGACCTCCGGCAGAGCTGGGAACCGAGCCACACTGCCAGAGCACTTAGATTCCCCCACCCACCCCCGTGATTTTACAGCTTCACCGAGCAGTTTGAGAGAGAATTACAGCACCTAGAGGAAAATTTGACCACTAAAGCCCTCCAAGGAAAAAGAGCTTTGAAGCAAGCAAGATTTGGAGCCTTAAACCTTGACAGAATGTCTGTATTAAGCCCTTCCCAGCTGCCTCGCTCGAGATGAAATTTCTAGCAGAATCATTTAACTTCTCCGCATCATGTCTAGTGGTAGGAACAGGGGACGGGTGTCAGGGCCCCAGGGTTTTAACTCCTTCTCTTGTGTCACTGGCTCGCTGGGGAGGGTTGAAGTCACTCCCTGCATCTTTGAGGCTTTGTAGCTGTGGTTTACAAGGAAAGATTAGAAAGCTAAATCTGAGCGCTGTGGCAAAGCAATGGCCAAACCAGGGGCACGAGAACAGCCCACAGATACGCAAAGGAGGGGAAATTACCAAGGATGAGCGTTGGCTGAACGCACTCCCTGCCAGTTCGGGGTGATAAATACCAGAACCACTCCAAAAAAAAATCTCTGCCAGGTTTTATTCCATAAAACAAATTACCCCATGAACAAACAAAGCCCCTCGCTCCCGTTGGGCCAAACAGCTGTGCCCTCCCATTAGTCCAGGGGAAACCACTGCTGCATTCGGCAGAAGCAGAGAGGGATGTGGTCCCGGAGGGGGGCTGGACAGGCTGGCGGACCCCATCAGACCTCGGCCAGACATCTTTCCCCCTTCATCCCCAATGGGCAATTCTGCTGGCAGGGGCCCCTTTCCCCATCATGTAGCTGTGTCTCACCCGGGAGAACCCAGAGCTCGATTGCAACCCCAGGTGCAACCGTAACATGCACAGAAATAAATCGGTAGCTCACATTTCTGTAAGCTTATTCTGATTGCAGACCACTGGAATCCTTCAGCCAAGACCAGAAGCTGCTGATACCATTATTTCTGTTCACTATTCACACCCTTCTCACATTTAAGCCTTTCATCCTCAGCTCCACCCCACCTTTATCTCTGCCAGCTAAAAGCCAGTAGATAATTTTACCTCTAACTTTCCCGGGAGCAAATGTGGACGCTCCGAAAGCTTCTAGGAAACTCAGCTCTAATAGTAGCATCTTTCTGTCAGGGATCCTCCAGCAATAACATAAAAAATGGCTAGCAGAGTTAAGGGGGAAAATCACAGCAAGGCCTGGTATCACTCATTGCTTTCGGGTTACAGTTCCCAAGTGATAACAGCTATTAGCAACACTTTGACGGCTTCCCTACCGTGGAGGGGAGGGCAGGAGACAGAAAACATGTCAAGCCATCACCTCCATGTTAAGTGATAAGTACCTATTTAGATGGCAGAGTTAAAGCTGAATGCATCAAGCAGGGAACACTTTGTGCCAAAGTAAAAAAATCAAAAAAAATAAATAAATAAATAAAAAAGGCCATAGAGATACATAAAAAGCGGGGTTAGGGTATTTGTTCTGCTGACAGCAGCTGTGATGGATTGTTTAAGAAAAATAGACTCCCTGTGTTTTTCCAGGGCTATCAGAAAGCAGGAGTCCAGCACTTTAATACTCTCAAATGACTGGCCTTGAGAGGCAGCAGAATGTCAGCAGCACCGGCTGGGCTCTCCCAGCGCTGACATCTGCCCCAGCCACCGGCAAGAAGCAGCACTTAGGGCTGGGGGCGGTGCGTGCTGGCAATTTCCATCCATCTCCTCGGGCCGGCGGCTGCACCCTGACACCCATCCCCTCCCCTCGTGCTGCCCCAGGCCCACAGCCTGTGGGTTGGGAGCCAGCGGTATGTTGGCACATCTGCCCTTGCCAAGCTGCTCGGTGGCTTCTCCGACCGAGCAGGGGAGTAGCAGGTCCGGAGAGCAATGGACTGGGATCGCGGCAGCTGGCACACGTGGTGCACATTTGATTCATGCCAAACCAGTCCGTGTGTTTATACACATGAACTATATGTTGTTCCTAATTGCAACGAGGCTGCTGAAACATTTGCAGATGCTGCAGCCCAGCTCGGCAGAATCGCATGGTCCATGGAGGGTGTCAGGAGCTACCAGGGCGTGAAGCTCACGGCGTGAGCAAGGCTTACACAGCCTCTGCTTCCTGCACTGCCATGTTCCCAGGGAGAGCTCAAATCCACGGACACAGGCGGGTACAGACATACATTCAGGCATGTTGCCTCCCCTTGGCACGGCACAGCTGGGCTCCAAGGGGTAGGAAGGAAGCATCGAGCAGGGCCATGGCAGGAGGGGAAGGAGGAAGGAGGGAGTACAGGGCTCGGACAAGATTGATGGCCTCGTTGCCATTAAGAAAAAAATTAGCCGGTGGCGGCTATCATATTAAAGGGTGAAGAAGCCGTGAATTATTTTCTTAAAGATCTTATCACTTACAATGATAATTTTACCTTCCAAAAGGCCACTTTTAATGAGGCAAGCCAGGCAAAAAGTCATGATTTAATGCCAGATTTTTTTTTCCAAACACATTTTACTGCTTTTTTGTCCATGTTTAAAAAGCGCCGGTGACCTTTTTTTATTTAGCTTGCCCCAGGTGTAATGCTCAGGCTGATCCTCTCAGGGTTTATAACCTCCGCAGAGAGTGCCTTTACCCAATGGAGAGATGATTTAAAGGAGAGGGAGAAATATGAGGCTGCACGGCCGCTTGCACAAGACCCTTGCTCCGTCTCTGATGCTGGGAGCTGTGGTTTGCCAGGGGAGGGGGAACTGGGAAGGGAGGAGGACGCTCTCGCCCCAATATCCCAGCCCTGAAGGGGAGCTGGGCTAAACTGGAAACCAGGCAGGGATGAGCTGGCGGTGGCCTTTCCCCATGTGGAGAAGGGACATCTCAGCACCAAAGCTGGTCCCCACAGTGCCAAAGGGGCAGGTCCCCAAGGAAGGGAGCATCTCCACACAACCATACAGTGCACCTGTCTGCACACAGAGCACCCAGTACTGCATTTTTGGGGTGGGAAATCAGAATTTGGGTCTGACCTTCATCATGGGTATGCACAAGGGCTGGGAAAATATGTGTAAAGCTGCCTTTTCTCTCTAAAGTCATCTTCCCAGACGCTGGTTGAAAGAAGGATGTGGATCATATCACTGCCCCTTCCCCGCTTGCTGGTACCTGGGTGGGAGTAAGTTCTGTGGGTGCAGGGGGCAACAAATCCTCAGCTTGGTGTGCTGTGGCCAGTCGTCCTTGCTGCTTAGCCGTTGGAAAACAGACACCACATCACGATTTGGGATAAAAGAGGCCAAAATTGGCAGAGAGACTGGCTTAATATGGAAATGAAAGGCACCCTGATGGCAAGTGCCTTTCCTAATCCCTTTGCCCCTGAGCCTGCATCCCTGCCTGCCCCCGTGGCTGCCTGAAAGGCAAAGTGTGGCACAGCACACGGAAATGAGAAAAACAAATGAAGTCAAGTTTCCTAAGAGTGAAAGGGAAGTGTGACTTGGCATCTCTAACGCTGTGTTTAACATGCCGGCGAGGTATTTAGAATTGAAGTGCTTGCACACAATTTAAAAATAGACAGTTTATTAATCTAAACTGCAAGTGTATGTAGAAGAGGCCTCGAGATTGACATCTTTGGGATTAGTTTAGCCCTGCATTTTTCCAGAGGTCATCGCCATGGTGCTCAGGAGGTTTGTGGAATAAATGGGGCCAGCATTCTTCCCGGGACCACACGCTAAAAACTAATACATAACGTTTAATTTACTGTCTCCATAGCTAGCCCAACCATTTTTCACATAATAATATTGGATTAGAGCTACCAGAAGCTGAGGGGGGAGCTGGAGGCGGGGAGGGTTTGTCTGTCTGTCGCCGAGGAATGGGGAGATGGGTATTTTTTCCCCCTTCTCTAGAATACATTGGAAGACAAAACGGATTTAACCCTGCCAGCTCCAGGGTGCTTGGCTTATTAGAGGAGGGAAAGGGCATTAGCACTGCCACAAGCAGGGCTGCTGTTCTGAGTCACACCTAAAGGCTTTGAGTTTCCATCCCTCCGTTTTGCAGGACATGTGTAATCCTGCTTTTTTGGAAATGGCCTTCCATTTAGAGAATAAAGTAACTAAACAACAACAGGAGGTCAGCCTGCACTCTGCTTCACATGGTTATCAGAGGGCTTCTCCAGAAATTGATGAACTGATCACCGATCACCAGTTGGCTTTGGCCAACACGTGAGGCAGGAGATTCCCATCTGCTCTGCCATCTCTGTCCTGGGAAGTGGAGGCTAGTCTCTTGGGGCAGCCCTGGCTGCCATTCGGACTCCCATTGGCCCTCCCAGCACCTGGCATCGCTGTCAGGCTGAACTAGGAGTGTGCCAGCCCTGAGAAGTGGCCAGCAGAGCCTTTGGGATTGGCAGGAGGGATTGTGGCTGGGGAGATAACTGAGCACCCCAGCAGGTAACTCACTCATGACTCCTTTCAGGACATCACATCTCTGCATGACCAGTGGAGCCGTGCTTCATGGCAGAGACCTGCAGCACAGCCATGAATGTGATCCTTGCCCTCATGGCAAGGCTGGCAGCTCGTGCCCATGGCGTTGAACACAGTATCCCAAATCCTTCTCCCCTGCCTCCATCCCTAGCCTACCCTCCCGCTGTGCCCCCCATGCTTTGCTCTCTGGGAGAACTGTCTGAGCCCAGGGGATCGCATCCTGCTGACTGAGCTGATTTGTATGCTGAGTCATTTTTCCACTTGCTCATATCTTTCCAAAAAATGCACATTTTTTTCACGTTTCATTTCAGCCCAGAGGCAAATGTTTCTGGAATACTTGCCTTTCTCCAAGGTATTATGCTTTTTAATAATGTTGTCACCACACTTGACCTGTCCAATTCAGATGATATCTATACTTCCCTTCGTACACATCTCTGAGCAGTCATTTATTGTCAGATCTTGCCAGCTGATTCTCAGAAACAAACACCCGGAGAGCTGCAGTTGCAGTGTAGCTTTTTCACAATGTATTAGGCTATATTAAGCCTAGCTTAGCTAATTTGTATTTTAAATTAGAATTTTTAATTGCATTTTTTCCCCAAATTCTCCTTCTAATAAAGTTCACTTGCAACTCTGTCTACATTTTTTTAGATGCTGTCAAACTCCTACGGTAATTTTCCCGCTAGAGTTCACTGTGTGTAGAATTTAGACTTACCTACTATTGACTTGAAGTTTATCAGTGATTTCTTAGGTCTCAAATATCACTGATCTTTTTAACCTTCTAAAAGGCCCTTTTTTTTCTCTGCTACTTATTAAAATAAATAGCATCATTACAGAAGGAAGAGGTAGTTGCACTGCAAAGGTGCCGAGAGCTTTAGTGCAGTTTACAAAGCTATTGAGAGATTTAGTGGCACTTAGAGGGGAAGAAAAGCACGCGTTAGCACTGCTCCACGTCAGCACGCCTTTGCCTTCCCATGTCATTTGAGTGAATTTCTGGTGTGGTACTCGTGCATCATTTCCAGCAGGGCCCGATTCTGCCCCCATTCACCAGACCTGGGGACAAAATAAGCATCCCTTTGTTGCCAGATGCGTCTGCTGGATCCCGCAGCTTGGTCCCCTCATGGAGCTGAGTCCCACGGGAAGCACAGAGACACATCCCCACACCCCGTCAGTCCATCCCAGCATGGCCTCAAAACCCTGCATATGTTCTCCGTGGCTTTGAGGACAGCTTACCAAGGAGCAGAAAGCTCGGCGATGCTCACAGCATGAATTTCTCCTTTCTCTTGCAGTCAATTTTGTTGTCAGCCTCAATCAAGCGGGAAGGAGATTCTCCAACAGCATCACCCCACTCCTCAGATGACATCCATCACTCGGACAGATACCAGGTAAGCAGGCAGAGGCCGTCATTGCTCTCAGCCTATAGGCAGGGAGCCAGCTTGCCCCATTGCCCACAGCTCTGTGTGCGGGAACACCGGCTCTCAGCTTTTCAGCACTGCCCCAGCCCACCCCCTGCATGGGGACATGAGCACTTGGTCCCTCACACGGCTATGAAGGTCTATTTTTGTCTACAGAGTCCTCCCAGCTCTGACTTTAAACCACAGCCATGCAAAACTGCTTTAAATTTTTGTAGAGGTTTCCATTGCGTTATATTCATCATCTCAGTCATTGCCATGGCTATGTTTGTCATTATGTACCCTGTGCCACTTGAGAACTTTCAGAGAAGTGATTTTTCTGTGAAACAGGGAATGATGTCAGCCTGCAGCAGGCCAAAATCCTCCATTTCACTGGTGTGCCACTGCCCAGAAAACTGACTCATGACTCCCACCCAAAACCGAAATGGTTTCGGACCATCCACAGCCATGCTTGGATGTTTTATAAAACACCTTCCGCCCAGAGGAGCAGCAGGTCTTGGCTTGTGACACAATGAGTAAAATGCTGAGGGAGATGGAGAAATAAAAGAAGAGAAATGCAGCAGCACAAATACCAGCTCTGCTTGTTGTAAGTCTGTATTTTTGGGGCGGGCTGGCACACTTGACTCCGACGCAACACATCCCCAACACTCAGCCAATGGCTTCATGTAAGCTCTGAAAGGCAGCAGATAAATGGTGGCCTTCAGCATAGACACAAGCGTGCCTCTACCTGCCGTGTGGACAGGCTGGGTGGGCCATGGCTGTACCAGCCTGGCATATGCCCATGTCTCATGGTGCTCTGCAGTGATAGCCTGTGCCCAGGGTCAGGCAGATGGTCGGGTCCTCCTGCATCAGCCATTTGGCATCAGCCAGGTCTCCATTTGGATCTGTAGAGGGTGAGGCTGATGACCAGCACTGGGGTCTAGTTGAGCGGCAGCGGTTAAAGCACATGCTCATGTTAGTAGTATATTTGTACATTTGTTGCCCATTATTCTCTCCTCTGTCCTATTTATTGACTATATTATCAAATATGGGCCAAATGCTCCATTGTTTGCTACACATTCCCATGTCGTCTTCGGTTATAACTTGGTGTCACATCACAAGTCACTTTCCCCTTGTATGAATGATGAGACCTGGTGCAAAGTAAGAGGAGTAAAACCCTGCAGAAGATACAGACATGCCCAATTCAGGTAATCCCACTCCCTTTCCTGCCTGTTTATTAAGACTAATAAATATACCATGTGCTTTTCAGAAGGGCATGGAAGAGACTGTAGCTGTGGCCCCCTTTATTGGAGAACATCCCTCCCTTTCCTCTCCTCCAGACTTCAGTCTCTGTGAAATTGGTGGTCCCTTGCAATCCTCCGTTCCTATAAATTTTTATTATGTCATACTTGAGGACAAATATTCTCAGCAGAGGCCCCCGCTATGTGCTGAGTCTAGCTAGTCTCTAATGTGTTTTAAGTTTGTGAGTGTATTTTATGGAGGGTTGCAGCCCTTGATGCAAATGTGTAATGGGGAGTTGTAAGTCTGCACTGCAGGGAGAAAAGACCTCTGGGGCCTGATTTTCATCTACGCTTGTGCTGGCTGCGTTGTGCTGCTCTGGCAGCATAAAGGGACCTCAGAGTGGGTGCCAGAGTTGTGTAAAGCCTCAGCGTATCCTTAATAAAACCACGACGTGAGTGAAAATTCAGTCTTCCAGGCCTACCGAGGGGAACGCTCAGGAAGCAGAGCAGAAGACTCTCATGGTGGTGACTTTAAGAGCTGCAAAATTTAGCTTTCCATATGCAGAGGTGTGCTGGAATTCTGAATGTCCCTTGTGTTATCTGTGATCTAATTGTGAATATACAGTGTTTTAGTAACATGCTAGAACGTGAGTTATTGGCGTATAGGTTTTCAGAATTCCTGTGGCTTGGTTTTCTTGGTCTTAATGCTTATTTACTATGGGGATATTTAGGGGAAAAGGAGATTGCTGAATAGGAGCGCTGTAGGAATACAGGCTCGCACAGCGCTTGTGCTGCTTGCGTTGCTGCCTGTGCTGAGGGAGCTGCAGTGAAGGCAGTGGGGCAGTTCTGGGACGTGGGGAAGGGGAGTCCTGTTGCCTTCCCTCTGCCAAACCTGGTTGCTGGAGCTCAGCGTGTGGATTCTGATAGGACCAAGGTGACAGCAGTTGGTGGTCCTTGTGGTACAGGTTGGTGGTGGGTGCTCCTCTGAGTTACAGCATGTCCTGTCAGCTGGGGCTTTTCCTGCACTCTGAGTAAAAATAAAGCCATTTTGGTCGGATTTAGATACAATCCTGTCTTGAATCCCCAGCAGAAAAATCATCATGAAATTATAAAGCATTCATCATGCTGCAAAGAGAACATTTCAGGCTCAGAGACAAGCCACCTCGCGTGGGTCAGTTGAGCCCACAGAATATTTGTGGCTGAATAAAAGCGGGAGTATAACTGAAAGCCTAAAATCCTTGTCCAGCAAAGGCTCACCTCCCCTCCGCCTGAGCTCAAATGGAGAGTGTGCCTCCCGAAAGGCAGCTTAATTGATCAAAGGGGTAAAACCAACAACCTGCAGCTTTGATTTTGTGAGGGAGCACACGTATGGAATGGCAGCCGCGTTTCAGCTTGCAGACAGAGCTGGGATGTGCGGGGCAGGTCAGTGCTGTGCAAAGCTCGTTAGCCAGCACCGGGGCTCGCTCGCCGCCCACCATCTCACACTGCAAAACACGTTGAGGATTTGGGGAGGATATTAGTGTTGGTTTTTTTTCCTCTGAAGAGGGAGGAGATGCAGATTGTCGGTTGCCTGAGTGAAGACACCAGAATGTGGGTTTGATCCCAACAAACCAAGTGCAGGGAGTCAGCAGAGCAGGGAACTAATGGGATGAGCCTGGCAGCCCAGAAAGCCAACCGTATGCTGGGCTGCATCAAAAGCAGCATGACCAGCAGGTCACGGGAGGTGATTCTCCCCCTCTACTCTGCGGTCATGAGACTCCATCTGGAGCACTGTGTCCAGCTCTGGAGTTCTCAACACAGAAGGAACATGGACCTGTTGGAACAGGTTCAGCGGAGGGCCATGAAGATGATTAGAGGGATGGAGCACCTCTCTTATGAGGACAGGCTAAGGGAGCTGGGCCTCTTCAGCCTGGAGAAGGCTCCAGGGAGACCTTAGAGCAGCCTTTCAGTATCTGAAGGGAGCTACAGGAGAGCTGGAGAGGGACTCTGTCAGGAAGTGCAGTGATAGGACAAGGGGAAATGGTTTTCAATTGGAAGAGGGGAGACTTAGATCAGATATTAGGAAGAAATTCTTTCCTGTGAGGGTGGTGAGGCACTGGAACAGGTTGCCCAGAGAAGCTGTGGATGCCCTCATCCCTGGAAGTGTTCAAGGCCAGGCTGGATGGGGCTTTGTGCAACCTGCTCTGATGGAAGGTGTCCCTGCCCATGGCAGGGGGGTTGGAACTCAAAGAACTGTAAGGTCCCTTCCAACTCAACCATTCTATGATTCTGTGAATTTCTAACCCCCAGCTCCATCCTGCCCTCAGGCTGGCCCGGTCCACTGGGGGTGTCCCCCATCCCAGACAGGGGGCAGGAAATCCAGGAGTCGAGTGCCGGCATTCCCACGGGACAGGTGGGATGGGTGGGACAGCCGGGGCTCCTCTCCCCCGGACCAGGCACCATGGCTGGGCTGGGGCTTGGGAGGGACCCCATTGGCCAGGACCCCTGAGCCCCAGAGGCCCCCCAGTCTCTAACTGGGCAACAGAAGTTGGGGAGTAGCCACTCCTGGTTCCTGATTGGCCAGCTGCTTTGGGTTGCCGTTAGGCCCAGGGCCTCTGATTGGCTAGTGCTCTTGGGCCTAAAGAGTACCCAATCCTTATTGGGCAACGAAACCTGCTCTCCAGTTTCTCCTGAGTCCTGATTGGCCGCCTACCCCTGGCGGCAGTTGCCCCTGTGTGCTGATTGGCCACTCGCCCTTGAGTTTCAGTTGCTCCTGATTCCTAATTGGCCATGCGCTCATGGCTCCCAGTTACCCCTGCTGTCTGATTGGCCAGCCCCCCGGGGGTTCCAACAGCCGCTGGGCTCTGATTGGCCGAGGCTCGCCAGGCCCTGCCGCCGCCTGTCGGTNGGTGTTGTTTACATCCGTCGCCCGCGGACCCTGACACTTCTCCGCTCTTGTCTCCCCTCTACAGACCTTCCTGCGGGTGCGAGCGAACCGGCAGACTCGGCTGAACGGTGAGTGCGGTCCCGCGTGGTGCC
>VXBW01003242.1:292983-306661 GCA_013400375.1 Thinocorus orbignyianus | reverse complement strand
ACACACACCCCCGGCCCGACCCGGCAAACTTTCTGGAGTCTCGTCCCCAACCGCAGGCCCGGGAGCTGCCACCCGTCTCAACGTGCGGCGGGTTGGGGCACAGGGTGTTTTGGGGTGAAACCCTCCACGTTCGTCCCCAGCTCCTAGCGGGATGCGGCTCTCGCTTTTGGCATCCCACCAGCCAGGTTCTTCTGCAGGCCTCAAGCCCCAGATTTTAGGTGATGGGGTCGGGCTGCTGTGCTTCATGGCTCACATGGCAGAATCTTGCAGTAAACTTTCTAAACCAGCAGTCTGAGGCTCCATGTATCTGACGTCATGTTTTGGTGGTGTGTGTGTTTCTTTCTCTCAAGCCCCCAGGTGCCCGTGCGTTGCTTTTATTCTTTTGTTTCTGGTAATTCCTAACAAAAACTTCACAAGTATTTCTGATGAAAAGTGTCTTCATATTTGAAAACCAAATTAGACGCCACTTTATTTTAGAGAAAGCCCCATTTCTGTTTATAAATCAGGAAAAAAGATGAAAGTATACTTTTCTCTTTTTCTTTTAACTTGAGTTGAAGGAGTTGAATTCTTTTCTGAAAGTTGAGAGAAGTTGGAACTTAACATAAAAATAGTAACAATATTCCATTATGTGATTTTGTTTTGCTGCTGGCTGGTCTAATACGTACCATTTAGTCAAAATTTGGTTGCTGGGGTTATCATGAGGCTTGTTAATTCTGAGCTTCCTGCTGTGATAGCTTGAGATAACACCAGTGACATGGTGCTGACAGAGTTTATTTAGAAGAAGATAGACATGCTTTAACCAAACAGCAAAAGACTTCAGTGTATCAATACCAAAATAGTCTCCTTGAATTTGAAGTGCTACATGTTTAGTATAGTCTTAAGTAGATAGAAGTGATATTAAGTTACTGACCTCGTAACTTGTAAGTTATACGTAACAGAATTCAGAGCTCACTTAGAGATTTTTAAATATCAACCCTGAGGGCTGAAAACCTGTGGACTTTTGAAAGTGTTAAGTCATACAACAAAGAGATGAGTCGCCTGGCATCAGTTACAGGTAACTGCTGGCAGGTGTGCTCACATCTGCGCTGCGAGATGAGCGCGGTGAGGCACCAGCGTTGGCAGGTGGACCCTTTTCCTGGCACAGACTTCAGATGGCTGAAATGCACGGAGGTGTCGCTCTGCAGCGACTTGTTCTGTGTGACAGAGGTCTCTGGTGTCAGTGATGTCAAACTGTTTCTTTATCCTTCTGGGGTAGCTGGGGCAAAAGTTCCCACCTTCCACCTTTTTTCACGCCAACAATGTGCAGTTTCCTTATTTTAAATTTAAAAACATAAAAAGGGCTGAGCCAGGCTTGTGAGTTTCTTGGTGTTGTGGAGTCCTTCAGAATGAATGAAAGCTCTTGGTGACTGTGCTCTGCTGAACTGGCTTAGTAGTGCTTTATGCTTATGTCTTTAGCCTGAAGTAAGGCTGCAGCGCACTCTGTGTAGTCTGAGATCTAGGAATTCCTCTTGGGTCCTGCTCTTGGATGTTTTTGTGGGCTCATCATCTAAAGGAGGCTGCTGGTTTTATACAGCATTTGATTGGTTTTGCTGAAGCTTTTACTCTTTCTGTATACATTTTTTGGGGTACAGTGAGCAGAGCAGCCAGGTTCTAGGTGAGGGCATTTGATTAGTTTGTATAATACCCTTATAACACTAGTATTTCCTGTCCGTTCCGTTGTACAGCACTAGATCCAGACATTAGGGAGCTGAAGTGTTTTGGGTTGCAAAGAAGGTCAAACTAGATCAGAACTGGTTCCTCCTGACCTTAGTTTTTTATGACTGGTTACTTCTGTTCTCAGAATATACCTGTAGGGTTGCACGGTTCAGTCCTGTGCTGTTAGATTAATATCCAGCCAGACGATTGGGTAGGTTATACTGCTCCTTTTTATGCATCCACATGCATATCTCTGACCACTGAACTCAAGCTGCTTTCTTGTTTGCTCCTCCACATTTGTTTGCACTAAAATAACTTTGTGGTATTCATAAGCTTTGCCATGTTATTGTTAAACAGTTATTTGAGCAGTGTTGTTACAGATAGAGAACACTTGGAGGGAGAAAATGCTTATTTGTCTATATTTTGTGTTTTAATCAATCACACAACTTTATAGCTTGCTCTGTGAGAATGGTTTCCTTATCAGCATTAGTTTACATTGATGGAAGTTATACAGGACTTGTCCAGAGATTCCTGGCTTTTTGTTTCGTATTCTTACTGACACATTGAAGAAACTTGGGATATAGAAGATGCAGCCTATCTGAAAAATCTAGAAAAATCTATTTCTTTTGTTTTTATTGTGTTTTAAGTGTACTTTTCAGTGTTGTAACCAGTTTATCTTGCTGTCTCTGTCGAGCTTCTTACCAGCTGGATTCCAGAATCACCTCTGGAAACTCCTCCCATAAAAAGGGGCTCACACTGTTTGCTCTTCTCCTACGTAGTCCTTGACTGAAATTGCAGCTGTCCAGGCTTTGGACAGAGTCCTGTCAGATCTCCTCGATGTGTTCCATCCTGTTGTGGTCACTTGGGAAAGGACAAGAGCTAAGGAAAGATGAGGTACAGAGGGAGATGTCTTCTGTGAGCTCCTGTTGGCCTGGCTGCAAGGTCAGGATTAGATCCTGATAGTTGTGTGGTTCACAAGTACCTGACAGTCCAGAATTTTAATTCTGTAAGTCAAACTTCTGACTTAAATTGAACTGTTAGGTCAGGTGAATGCATTTGCAAGCTCTGGAGTGGGAGACTAATGTTCTGTCTGTTACTCTCAGTTGAGTGTTTGTGTCTGAACTTCCCTGTCAGCCTCAGTGAGTTAATCCCACACCTCTCACCTGTGCTAAACTCATTTTGCAGAGGTTGCGTCCTTGCGAACCCAGGAGTATGAGGTGCTGATTCCTGACAAAACCCATGTGATAAAGAAGGGATTTCTTTCATTTGCCTTATTTCCAGTGTTGCCAAACTGGAGACTTTAAGCCACCCTGTAAATTGATGCTTATAGAGTTTAGCAGTGCAGAGCAGGTTAGGTAGTCATTCAAAATTAGAGGCACAAAGCTATGGGTTAGTGTATCAGAACAGGGATTCAGCAGGTTAAGTAGGTGCCAACCTCAGAGAATAGTGTCAGATTGAAGGTTGCTGAAAATCAACTGTGTGGAAGTTTGACCATGTAAATGTGAAAACCCCACTGAGACCCTTCTGTGAATTTGGCCCTTAATGATCTCTCTCTGGCACATGAGCAGCAAATTGTACATAAAGTCTGAAACAGATTCATTCTTGACCATCTGTTTTCTTGCTTTAGCTTGTTCTTGAGGTGGGTTTTTGTGCTCTGCCATTACTGCCTTTGTTTCTTTGGATCAGATGCTCTTTGATAAGTTGATCAGCCACAGAAGCTTTTTGTGATGGGTCTAACAAAGTACAGCTATTGCTCAGGTCTCCTCTCGTAGATTTGTAGAGAGCGGGTGCTAATTCTTGTGTTTGAGTATCTTTGATTCGAATTGAGGGGTGTTTGCAAAGTTGGCATTCTCAGTAGAGTTATAAAATGGGTGCTTGTAAAGCTCCTTTTGCACCTGCCTGAGAAGCTGATTCCTGTATTGGCGGTGACCATAAGCCTCTTTCTCTGGGCAGACCTCCGTGGAGGTGGTCACCGTGCAGTTTGTTGTTGAACTGCCACCAGCCTGTTGTGTGCTTTTGTAGCCCAATGGGTGGGGGAGGAATAGAGCTACAATGATTTTCACTGGAGAGGAGACAAAAATGTTTCCACTTAATTTGATTGGCCTGCCATTGCAGGAGCTGCTAATGATGTCTGCATGGGACTCGGGGGACCACTCAAACTGGTGGAGGGAATCATAAGAGATATGGCTAGTAACTTAATCATCTCCTTTGATGCTGTGGTAGAGGTTTTTTATTTTGCCACTGCTAGATGCTACCTAAGAGCACTTCTGAGGTAATTAGTGCCTTGTCCTGAAGGTGAATTGTTGCTTGGGGAGGAGAGTGCCAGTGAAAACTAAAACCCATTAGCTTTTCTCTCAGGAAGTTTTGCTGGGCTAGAGAGAATAACATGATCTTTAGGCATTAACAAGGTTTAGCCTTGATGGGGAGAGCCTGTTCTGAGAAAAACATCCTCAATTTCTTCTGCCCATAAGGCAGCAGTGTCTGTGGATGGGCTGGCTTATTTGGTTAACGACTGGACTTGATGATCTTAAAGGTCTCTCCCAACCAAAACGATTGCATGATTCTTCTCTCTGCACCTGTGGGAAGGCAGGGGTCAGTGTAGACTCAGCAGTATGGGCTTTGTCAAGTGCACTTTGGCTCCTCCTCTTAACGCAAGCAGCTTCTCACCTTGAGTAGTCCCAAAAGCCCTGTATGTGGAAAGGGAATAGCAGCTTCCTTAGCCAGCATAGCTCCTAAGTTAAGTCAGAAACCATAACTGAGCTCCCAGCCCTTGCAGAAGGTCCCAGTTCTTGCTCTCTTCCATGTGCTACTTTCTTTCAGTTGTATGCTGTGGTGACTTAAACTCCCTGGGTGCCCGGTGGTTCAGTGTAACCTGAGGGAGAACAAGCATGTGCAGCAGGAACGATGTGTAGGGCAATGTACGTCTGTTAAAAGTGAGGCCTCAAAGGTGCTGGAAGCCCTCAGATGGCCTAATAATAATTACTAGTGCTAATAAAAATTAGTGAACTTTTCACCTCCTGGCAGAAGGCTAGAATAATAACTACAGGGTCTTTGTTCAGTCAGAGATAAGTGTGGGTCAGCCTTGTGCAAAAACCTTCCCCGAGCTCCATCCTCTTCTTGCATCCAGTCCTCCTCTAGCTGCACTTTTATCCTGAATCTTGAGAGGGAATGGCGCTTTTTTTTTTTGCCTTTTTTTTTTTTTCCTCTTTTTTCCCCCCTCTCCCTTGCTTCTGTGTCAGGGAGAGGGATTAGTGAACTAATTAGAAATGATCGCATCTATCAACACTAATTAGCAATCCTGTGGTCTCACTTGCGCATTCTTTTGAGCTGTTCCCCTTCGGGACAGCGCCACAATCACCCCCTGCCTTTGGGGCCACTCTGTCCCTTCTGCGCTGATTGGAAGTGATGGCCGGGCTGCCTGTCGTGTCGGGCAGGGACAATGCCGCTCCGGACGTGCGTTCCAGGCTGTGGCATTCCCTTTCAGTTCCTGCTGTCACCAGAGGCACCCTCAGCCTCCATGGGCACAACGCTGCCGCTGCTAATGACCACAGAACGAAAATGGCAGGGGGATTTGTTTTCAACACCTCTTTCTTCCAGTGGCTTTTTCACTTGTGGCACTAGAACTTGAAGGGCTGCTTCTTGGCGGAGCTAAATGAGCCACGATACAGGCTGTAGACTGAGTCTTGCATGGAGCTGGTGCAGAGCGGGATTCTGTTCCCAGGTCTGCACTAACACTTCAACAGGTGCTTGTTCTGGCAAAATGGTCACAAAGAATTTACCAATGCAAGACCGCCTTCAAGTTGCCTTTCTTTTATCACTGTTACAGTGCATGGACTGGAGGACAGCAGTATGAAAGTTAAAAATACTAATAAACTTGCCAGGCAGACTGAGTTAGCTGAATTAATTTGCCACAGGGAATTCTACCGAAATAATTAAACGGCTCCATTCCTATGTTTCTCTGTTGAAAAACATGAGGTACAAGAAAGATGTGTCTGCGATCAGGACAGAGGAAACATTGTTCTAATCTGGTCAGAGAGGTGTTTGCTGGAGAGTACTCAAGTCCTGTCTGATTCCAGCCTCCTCCTCTATCTTGTGCAGCAAGGCAAGGAAAGACCATCCTAAACTTAGGTGGAAGAGCCGTACTGGAGCGTGTAGGTATTCACTAAACCAGAACTTCGGAAGTCTCTTGTGCACTGAAGTACAAACAAGAATGAGCATGACTTAACTGACTACTGGATGGATGACGTTGAAGGGAGAGAAAGGATAATAGTCTAGGATTCAGGAAGGGGAGAGAACACAGAAAACTTGTTGGAAGACCTTGTTTTGTTTAAAAGTAGAACATAATTCATCTGGACACAATGAAATTAGCAATAACGCTTCATGATGTTTGCTTCTGCCTGGACTGGAAATCCAAGTGGTTTACCTTCTGGAGTAGAAGCTGACAGTATAGATAAAATAACAGATTTGAACAGACAAAATAGAAGGGAAACTCCTTACCTTTCCCACTAGGAGTACTAAAGTACACGAAGCGTGTGGAGAGGCAGGCGGGCTGTGGAGCTGTCAGTGTGGTGTACCCACCACAAGGAAGGGTTGAGGAGCTTCGGCAATGAAGTTTAGATGACTGATTAAATTGGCATGCATTTGCTTGGCAGTCTCTGTTGTTCAAAGTGCCAGGTTTCAAAAACAGTCTCATTGTGATCTGAAGTTGCTGTCTTATTCTACAAATATCATGTTTGCAGGGGCCTTTTCATGAGGCCGGGAGGGAAGATTTGTTTTGGAGGGAGTTTTCCTACAAATCTTTCTCAGGCAGTGAGGAAAGCAATCCCCAGGGAATAATTTGAAGGCTTATTAATTCTGAAGCATCACAGAGTGTAGGTGATGGTGAATATTCCTAATTCTGGGTTGTGGGAAAGTATATACTAACCCAGAGAGTCATGAGTCTGGGGAAGCCAACACACAAGCCCAGAAAGAGTCCTTTCAGGTCTCTGTTGGTATGTTCAGATGACACTTCAGTGCATCCACATCCACAGCTGAGTTATAAACTGATTGACTTTAGAAAGCAACGTACATAAACTTTCCCGTACCCCAGTCCTCCTCTTCCTGGTGTTTCTGCAGCTTTCTCTGACTTGTTGGCTGCACGGAGCTGTTGATCCCACAGTATTCGGGCATGAAGATGTTCAGAACATGCCACAGTGCTCACAATGTCAGTAACAATTTCAGGCAAACACAGCTTTTCGATGGTGTCATCTCTCATTATCACATGGACTTTCCTTGGGCTTTTCCTTGTCTCTCATTCAGAATTTTGACCTTCCTTATTAATTAAACAGCGACTTTCCTGCAGCCAGTGATTGAGTTATTCAGTAATACCTGCCTAAAGCCATCATAATAAAGGACAGAAGTTCTCTTTAATGCAAATGATTTGGTTCCAGATGTTTTGATCACATTAAACCATGGCTCAAATTAACCAGAGATTGGATTAAGCAACAGGCTACCTTGGCTGTTTTTCCTAATCATCGTAATTCCGATTATATTTGTTTCCCAGAGCGTGCCCTCAAGAAGGCAGTATAGCCCCTTTTTTCCTCTACATGCAAAATAAAAATAACCAAGAGGGCCAGAAGCTATCTCGTGTAGGTGCTGCATTTTTCATGGTGAAGAGCTTTCCTCTCCATAAATGTTACCTGCTCTGACTTGTTTGTGGTGTTCTGTGAAGGGATTATTCAAGGTGTACAGGAGACTCTGTGGTCCTGGAGGTGACTGTTACATCCTTCGTTCAAGGCTTTTCAGGGGCTACATCACCCTTCTATGGTCTAAGCAAGTTCCTGTATAGAAAATAACGGATGGTCTCTAGTGGATGTGTCTCAGACATAGAAGGCAAAATCCGGAACAGGGTTCAGTGGCTTGATCGCTCAGCTTTGAAAATAATTTCTGGCTTCCAAGAGAAAGTATATAACCATTTGACTAACTTACCTGGGGATGTGCAGCAAATATTCCCTCTCCTTGTTACTAAATTGTGTGTAGCTGCCTTTCTGAAATCAGACCGTGCTCAGCCACAGGTTACAATTTTAAGCTGGAAAGTGCTGTGTAACAGCCTCCATACTGTTTATGGAAATCAGAACAGGGAGTTGCAACAGGGTTTTCTGGTGTGAAATGTTAACCATTTCTGCCGAAGGTTTATTACTTGGAGCTGAGGAAATAGAGAGAAGGGTGCAGCTACAAACTTGACATGTCTTCCTTTTTTTCTTTCCCTGGTTTTTCCATGCAGCTCGGATTGGAAAAATGAAACGGAGGAAGCAAGACGAAGGGCAGGTATGTCCCCTCTGCAGCCGACCTCTGTCAGGATCCGAGGAGGAGATGAGTAGGCATGTGGAACAATGCCTTGCAAAGGTAGAGGCGCAGCAGGATCGCCAGCTGCCATTCCCTTCTCCCTACTCCCAGCTTTGTCTGCTGTTGACCTAACATGGGGCAAAAACTAACATTGCTGAGCTTGCAGGCGATGCTAACTGGGTCTCCCTAAGATCTGTAGTCACTTCTCTTTGTCTTGGAAGGCGGATTCTTCTGGATTTTTCTCTTATGTTGCGTTAGTGACTTTTTTTACTTCATTCACCCTTTTGCTCTTATTGAAGTCTAAGTTGTAGACTGTAAAGGTAGAGCTATTAAGTTTATGAAGCCTTTTATAGGACTTCATGCTTCCTGTGTAGCACAACAAGAAGAGTTCTTTCTGATCTCTGCCTTTGACAACATTAGAATTGGGTTTTTTGTTGGTTCTTGTGTAACAGACTGGCATTCTTAAATGTTGCATAACCATCTTACTCCAGGAAGTGCATTTGAACAGAACCAAACAAAACTGTTCATCCCAAAGATAGCAAGGAAGAGCAAGCCTTAGGGGAGGGAGAGAGTTGTGTCATAGAGCTTTCTGTGATTGTTTCTCAGGAAAAACCCACAATAGAGATGATGAAAAATTCATTCTTGTGGCCTCAAGAGGTGCATGGGGTAAAGATGGGTGTATTTTGATCAGTGTGCCCCAAAAAATATGCTCCAGGAGAATATTCCTTATGGGCATCGAAGGAATCTGTGATTTACATGATAGGGCAGTTGTGCATGCAAGGTAGAGGGATGCATATTGAAATGCACACCAGCACTATTGTAGGAACCAGAGCTTAAATTTCTTGTGTAAAAATGATGAACTTTGGAACTTGTTTTGATCTTAAGGTTGTCAGGTTCTGCCAGCACCAGTTTACTTCTAGATCTAGATCACTGGGAATGGGAGCGGGAGTAGCTTCTAGTGTCTGCTCTATACTTAGCTGTCCAGGGAACTGTCCAACTTAACTTCTCCATTACCCATCCCACTAACCTCCAAGAGCTATTTCATGCATCTCAATGTTGTGCCCCTGCTTTACCCTGTGCAGAGAGAAGGTTCATGCATGACTGAGGATGACTCTGTGGACATCGAGAATGAGAACGGCAACCGCTTTGAAGAGTACGAATGGTGCGGACAGAAGAGGATACGGGCTACTACCCTCCTGGAGGGAGGATTTCGAGGTGCGCCAGTGTTTTGGGAACCCTTGTAAATCATTCTGCTGTGGAAGTTGATCATTGTCTGCCTTTCAAGGAAGGGATATAGAGATTTGCTTTTCACAAAGGGCAGGACCTTCAGCCTTTGCCAGAATGTAAAGTGATTTCTGCTTCTCTTGAATGATGAGAGTCAAAATTTGTGCAAATCTTGAACAAAAGCATGGCATTATTTCTTGTTCAAGAGATGTGGCTGAAGAGGGAATGAGTAGGAATGGGTAGAATGGGGAGATCATTTGGGGAAAATAGCTTTTTATATGTTACACATAGTAAGAAATACGTGGAAATATGTGAAGAGAGGGAAATAGAAATGAAATTGTAAAAATTCCCAGCCTGGAGTGACGAAAGCTGGTGTATCAGCCTCTGGTGATGTATTGAAGGTGACAGCTAAGTCGCTTTAGCACCTGCATAAAATATTAAAGGGCCGGTTGTGCATTTATCACTCCATCCCTTTTAAGGTTGATAAATGAGAATCCAGGAACCTGCTCTGCCCCTCCAGCACTGCAAGCCCTTAGGGCTCCCAGACAAACACATTTTATTTTTCCTTCTTCTCTTGCTCCTTCCCCAGTGACGGGCAAATCAGTTACTGAGGAGAGAGTGAGTTATGGCAAAATTTGACCTCTTGTGAGCTTTATTGGTGAATGTAATTTTAGCTAGAAACCTGGCCCCTTTCTTACACTCAGCCCTTTGGCCTCAAAGAGGAGGATTTACTAAACTGTTCGTTGGCATGAACCTCTAGCACTGAGGAGAGTCTCTCGCAAGCAATCCACGTAGCGCATGCCTAATGAGAGGAGGAATGCTGGCTCCCTCCGTTCGATAAAGAGGATGGGATGTGATCTCTTCCTATATCAGCTTGGATTTTAATTTAAAATATCTCAAGGGGAAAGGCTACTACGTAAGGGAGTTGGACTTAAAAGCCATCCGTGTGCTCGCTGACAGCCTGGCACTTCTGATCTGCTCTTACCTTCTGCTGAAATTAAATTGTAGCTGGATTGTAGCAGAGCAGGTGATCAGGAGCAGAGAGGTGAAGAAGCGGCTTCTGTAGGTTTTAAAGGCCACCCAGTAAAGCTCACGCTGTCGCTTCCTCAGTCTGTATCCTTGTCTGTCTTAACTTTTTTTGTGCCTGAATGGAGAGTTGAATCTGTACGTGATCCCAGGTGGATGTCTGATTAGACCATGCAGGGTTTTAGGCTGTGTTCATGTAGCACAGTTACTGCTGTCCATAGTGGTGAAGCATGGGATGTCCGTGTGCCCCTAATGTCGCTGCTAGTCCTGATTAGAAAAAGCTAATCAGTTCATTTCTGCCCTTTGCTGTGTGCTTAATTTCATCCTTCACCATCAAACGCCTGAGTTTGAGGATGGCACAGTCTTCTCCTTCCTTTGGTGTGGACACTGTGCTGTCTTCACCTGGTTAACATTCCTGGTTGGTTTTGAGTTAACTCACTGAAGTGTGATCTGAACCTTTCATATTGCTTCAGACATGTGGAGATTCTCTTTTGAATGAGTCTGCAGGTGGACAAAATGCATGTAATTGATGTGATTAGGCTGTGTAAATGCAAAATACTTGCTCCTTGTTGCATTTTGTTCCTTATTTTAAGGAATTCTCAAATGCATTAGTTTGCATTGTACAACTGCTTTCCTCCACCAGAGCTCAGGCAGATTATAGCAGCAGTCAGGGCTGTAACCTCTGCTAGGTGGCTACACATACATGGACAGGTACCTCTTTGTTTCATATTTAGAAATAGACTTGTTTCCATTGGGAAGTATAGGGCCTACCTCCTCTTTTTTCCTTTTTGAGACTTTTCTAACACCTTCAAGAGTGTTTAGTTCTATGCACAGGTCCGGCAAAAGATCAGAAAACTAGGAGAACAGTAGAGCACAACTAGATGCAGCTCTATAATAATTACTATGATGGGAAGGTGTTTGAATTAAGCTCCTTTCTATTGTGGTGCTGGATGAAAGATGTCTGTAGATCGGCTCACAAGTGCTGAAGCCTCCCTGTAGTGAGGAGCATCCCCTCTGTGCAGCTTGTGATGACAGAGCCGCTGCTGAAGAAATTACTCCACTTGAGTGGCTGGAAGGTCCGTAGCACGAGTGTTTCTCCCTGCCCTTCCCCCTCTGGAGCACACTTCTGCTGGCAGCCGGATTCAGCCACTACCATCCTCTTCTTGAGAAGTGCCTTCCCTAAACAGGGGAACTTCTTGGTGCTAACTTTTGATCTAGTATTTCGGGACGATTGGATGATACCTGCCAGGTACCTACCTGTAAAATTTGGGAAGTAGAGCAAAGCTGGAGCCATCTCTCATAGCTGGCTGATTGTATTTCTTTTTAAGCAAGTTATACTTCCTCATGCTCCCTTTTGTGGTTCTTATTGCCTCTACGTGCTGACATTCAGGGGTCTCCATTATTCGGGCCTACTTTGTGCATTCTCAGGTAACCTTAAGGTGACCGTCTCTTTCCTTTCTCTGCCATTGTTGGCTCCTGCCATGTTTTAGGGACAGAATTCTTAATTTACAGCCCTGAAGCACAGCAGAATGTTTTGGAGATGCTTTCCAGTGCTTAAAACTGCTTTGTCTGGAGTTGGCAAGGCCCTCGTTAACCCCTGTCACCTGAGGCCTTGTGTTTGGCTCCATTCCCTTTGCTAAGAAGTAGCAGCGATGTGGAAATTGAAGGCCTTGTATAATGCCAGACAGCCTTTGCCAGGCTACAGGGATGTCGCCAGTGTCTAAAGAGATGACATGGGGGAAATACATAAAACCGGAGGGGAAAATAGATGTCTGCGTGTCTCATTAGTTTTGGTTTTAAGGGTGTGTTGCTTTGAGGAGATGTCACAGCTGGGCAAAGGGGGAGCAGGACACCGTGGCCAGCGTGTGTTGCATGAGTCGGTCAGACCATTGGGCAGCATTACAGAAGTGACTTGAAACTTAAAACAGATCCTGGCTGCTTCTTTTTATCATTTTTGGTTAATGGACAAAGCTCACATCACTCTGATGGTCAGGAAAACTCTTTGCAAATTGTATGAAAGATCCTGCCAGGTTCTTAGGTGGGGGGACATTGGGAGATCTTGGCATTATTCTTGAAAACAGAAAGGTCAGGGAAATTAACAGACCTGCTCAGGTTTTCTGGAAGGTGGGAGAAATCACAGGCTGAAATTCTCTCTTGTACGGTCCCTAGGATGAAGCTTTCTTGCTTCCAAAGTGCTTGCAGGGAAGACTTGCTCCTCTTCACTTTTGAGGCTGTCTTAGAAGGTGGAAACTCTCTCCTGTGTTGGTATTGCAGCTGCAAATCTCCATTTGATTCTAGTGCAGCAGAGCCAAAGTTACACCTTCCACCTCACCATGGCTTGGCATACTTGAGGTAGCAGGTGGAAAGAACAGGAGATGGCAGCAAGTAGGAATGCGATGTAACTGAGAAGTTCTGGGATCAGTATGTTGTCTCTTAAGCTGCTGGGTTTGGTGAATGCATTCAGGTTAGGAATTATTGAGTGCTTCTAGCTGTCCTTGCTACTTAAAGCTTCGTTTTTCTATCACTTAATTTCCTTACCCAAAATTGGAAGAATGCAGGGTATAAATAAAGATCATTGGCAATTATATAGGATTTGAAACCAGTGTGCTTCAGCAGAGGTCCTGGTTGAAGTGGGAGTTTGTAGCAGGAGAGTTCTTAGTTCTGTTTGGGATGGGTGCAGAAGGTTACCAACATGAAATACAAAGAGCTATTTAAATCAGGCTTGTGCTTCAAAGTGAAAAGCTATACAGATGTAATAATCAAATATTACCCTATTTCAGAACAGTGTCATAAGACTCAAATTTCTCCTGAAATACCTGAACATTCAGTAACCATCTATCCCCGCGACTCTGGATCATCCCTCTCTGAAGCTCTTTGTTGCGGGGGATTATTTCATGCCATCTTTGTCTAATGACTTTCTGTGTTTAGGAACCCAACAAGGCTTCACAAGTGGAAGCATCAAGTGGCTCTCTCTGATGGTCTTTTTTTTTTTTTATTATTTTTTAATGCTCAACATATTTGTAGCAGTTCTTCTGTTCCCTCTCCAGAATGGATGCACGTTACCCTCAGTGTTTACACTGTAAGGTTATCCCTTTAAAGAATTCCTGAGGGAAGTTCAAAAGGGTTTGGGTTGTGTTTTTTTTTTTTTCCTTTGAAAGATTCAGTGTCTCTTTTTGTGTGTGTCTCTTACTTGAAAGAAGGGAAAGGGAGGGGGGGAGTGGAGGAGGAAAAAAAAAAGTGCTTTATCTGAAAAGAATCGCATCAGCTTCGCACTGATAGAAGCCGCTGTCATCTCTTAAACGGCTTAGCACAGTCAAAAGGCAAGAGGACTTAAAACAGTGTCTTACACAGGGATCGATGGGTGGAACACATAACTCGTAACTGCAAAAAAAAAAAAGGCAGCTCAGGG
>VXBW01003242.1:242992-292960 GCA_013400375.1 Thinocorus orbignyianus | reverse complement strand
ATAACGGTAATGATTGCATTGAGGGAAGCTTGAGGGAGGCTTGTTCTTTGTAACTCAGCTTCAAAGGTGTCTGGACCGGTGCCTGAGCAAACTCTCCTCTGAAGTCGCTGCCTCTGTAGGTCTAGGGAAGGAGGGGGAGCTTCTCGCACCCTTCTGTTTCTTAGCAGATGGGACAAAGATTAGTAAATGCCAGGTTAGCGGCTCCCTTCTGCCGCGTCGGATTTGAGGAGAGGATTTTGTCACTCGGTCTCCAGCTGGCCGTGTCGGGAGGGCAGCTCGGGCAGGCGAGGGGAAGGAGGCGAGCGTGNATGTCAGTTTATCGATCGCACCTCAGTCAGGAGAGCTGCAGGCGCAGCGCTCTGAGCACGAGCGGCAGCGTGCTTAATGTGATTGAAAGGCAGTTAAAATGGCGGTGACCTTTTCAGGGGGAATTAGATTGCCTGCCAAGAGTGGTTAGAGGGAGTGATAACGCCAGCTTGAGGAAGCTGTCCAGTCTGCTTCAAAGGGAGAGAGACAGAGACAGGGAGAGCAAGCTAGCAGCAAGTACCATTTAAAACACGAGCCACGCGGTCTGATAGAACAGAGATTGCTGTCCTCTTTAGATATGGAAGAATTGAAGAATTGTAGCTAAGTTATCTCCACCCGCCCCGTCCTCCTCTTCTCCCCTCCAGTTCCACCACCAAAAAGCCTTCCTCTAGGCATAGCAGCAGGCTCGTCACCGCTGCTCTTCTGGATTTCTTTGCCCTCAGCAGATCAGTTGCATCAAAAAATAACACAGAAGAGAAAAAGACTTTGAAAATGTTAAAATGGTAAGTGGGGCATTTTTAGGCAAGGCTGCTTTCTAAGAAAGATCAACATGACAAGGATCTGTCTGATAGATTGTGATACTTTTGAAGAAGGGGAAACAAACAGGGATTACTTAACTCTGAAGTTTCTCTTTATTTCTCCATGCTGCCCTCCTCCCAGTGAGCAAGGGGCTTGTATCTGTTTGTTAACATCTTATCAAGGGAGAAGAACAGCACGACTCAGTGTATGCATAGAGGGGCTTGGTAAAGCCTTATAAACTGTAATAAACTACAGTTATCCTTGGGTGCCCATTTGCATTGGATCTCACGTCATGCACAATTAGGGCAGCTGCCTGGAATGTGGGACTATTAAAATGTCTGAAAATTTCCAGCTGATGGCTGCAGTCCCGCTGTCAGCGTTCTGTCTCTGCAGAATCAAGATGTGCTTCAGTTTGAGCAGCAAATGTCGAAGGCCAGCCTTCCTCCAGCAGGGGTTCGTTGTCCAAGAAAGAGCAATGAGGCAATAGCTATATGCTCTTCCAAATCATTCTAGTTCTAAGTACATGCAACATTAGAAGCATGCTCTCAAGTGTGAGGTCCTGACCTCAGAATCTAAGTAGATGCTTTTCAGTTCTCCTGCCTCAGTCAGCAGCAGGTGTTTGTGGACACAGGAGCTTTGCTTGTGTCTGGTTACTGCCTGGCAGAAACCTCCAGCTAGAGGAGGAAGACTCGGTGGTGCTTCTTAGTGCAATTCCATGAAAGTCAAACTCTACAACAAAACTCCACAAAACCTGTGTTTGACACACATGTCAAAACTGAAGCATGGAGAAACATATTCTCTAAAGTTATAAAGATAGTAGCAAAGCTTGCTCTAGAATTTCAGCTAGTAGCCAGCTGTGCCCTCTTTTTCAGAAAAAAAAATAATGAAGCATGCTGGAAAGCTTCTGGAGGCAAGCAGAGTTTCCATTTTTCCATGCCAGGAGGTTCAGACTGTATTTAAGATAGTACTAGTAAGAGGGTAAAACTGATCTACTCAAATTCAGCAAAAGAATTTGAGCTGAACAGTAAAAGTGTGACTTCTCCTAAGAGACTGTGTGGGAAATAGAAGGTATTGCTGGCATATTTAGGCCTTTTGGAAGAATCATCTAGCAATCAGAATCATCTCCCCCATTTCTTTGTTCGTAAGTCAGAATTGTACCTTGACAGGCTAAAGCAAACTTGGAGCAGTCTGTGGTAAGAGCACAGGGGATCTTTCCTGTAATGAAATTCTTAATCTTCTGGGAAGAGAGCAAGAGCTCAGTTCAGTGCCTTTCTCTGTCACGTTTCCAGTGTCAACGTCCCTCATGGCTTAGCCTCTAAGGTGGATGCATCTGTACATCTGAGCATCCTTCTCAGCCTGGCAGTCTTGGTATTTTAGCCCTTCCTGTGTTTGGTTTGCTACCTTCTGCATGTCACTTCTCCCTGCTGCAAGCTTCCAAGTGGGCAAGATGTGTAAATGTTTCTCGAGTGCTTATTCTATGCTTTATCCTCCCCTTTAGAGGGCTGCTGAGTCCCAGAGCACTTGTATGCCTTACCTCAGCCCTTGTGTAAAATGGTGGTAATCCTGGTAATCCCTCTGCTGCTGAAGGACAGTACTTTGTACTGGTCTGATGGAGTAGCCCAGCCACTCCTTAATGTTTGCACCTCTCTCCTTTGAGGGGCAAGTACTTGTGATGCTTGACCTAAAAATGCCAATGGATCTGTTTGCACAGTGTTGTATACAGTAATCGGGTGAGTAGTATCTGACTCTTTTTCCATAGTTGTGTCCACGTACACAGTTTGAGGGATTCTGTGGCTAATAAATGTCTCCCGAATATTGTATCGTATAGTAATATCAGGAGCTGACTTTAGTGAGCAGAGAGAACAGATGAGAATAGCACAACTTTAAAAGAAAAAAAGAAAATCAGAATTCCTACCTTATGTACAAAAGCCATCGTGACCCAGCAGGTAATTGATGCTAGATGTCACATGTGTTTAAATTTCATATAATGCTTCAAGGAACAGCATCATCCTCATTTTGGAGCACAAAGTAATTGATGGGACTCAACAAAGTAAAAATCACTTTAACTGGAAAAAAAAGTGGTGTTTATACCAGTTAAAAGTCCTGATTATTGATTGTACATTTTTGTTTACTTGAACACATGCAAAAATGTAAGAACCTAGTTTTTATGCTCAAACTGCCAGAATGTATTAGCTGAAAGGAGCGCAGTCAACTAAACCTTGATGTTTGATTTACGTAACACCAACAGCCATTAACCAGGAAAAGATTTTCTGCGGGAAGAATGGGAATTCTCTCTATTTGACAGTATTATGTATGGTACTTGGAGGAGGAAAAAGGATGTCTGTCACCCAGCAACAGAAGAAGGAAAAAAATTAATTAAAAAGAAAACAGAAAATGCAGCTGTAACACTGTGAAAATTGGCAAGGGGGGAGTAAGGGAGCAGGTAGAGCACCTGGAACTATTCAATTTTTTGAAATTGACTGGATTTCAAGTTGACAGTGTCCCTTTAAACTTCAATTTTCCTAGATCTCAGACATGCAACATAAAGATCTTCCAGTCCCATCTGCTGCACTTGCTTAGCTGCTCTCTGCAATCCATTTTTCTAGTGGTTTATCTGCTCTGGTTTTGAAAGTCCCAGGCTTTAAGACAGTCATTTGATAATTATNATTTTTTCTTTTTTTTTTTTTTTTCTTCTTCTTTCAAGTGTCTGCAGTCTTGCTACAACTGCAACCTACTTCTTGGACACTCAGGTCAAACTTCAGCCTTAAGAAACCCGATAGTTGATTGACGTGATTTTAATAGCATTTTAGAATACAGTTGTTAAGTCAGGGGCAGTGAGATTTTTCTAAAGGAAAAAGGGAGCACGGGTCTCAATGGCTCTAAACAGCTCCTGTCTCCACATGTCGTCTCCTGCACTCGGCGGTGAAACGCATTATCGAGTAGTGCCCGGAAAGTGGCTAACTGCGTTTGACACACGCCAACTCCCTGCCTCCACACTGGATAATTGCATTGTCAACTGTTCAGCAAAGTGGCAGGTGACACTGCAGCCGGATTGATTGTCCTAGTATGGAGGCTCCCAAGACTGTCAGCCACCCAATCGATAGAGTTTACACAAGACACCGCGACTGCATCTGTAACTAATTTCAGTTTGAACCTCGCAAGACGCGGCTGTCCCTGTTTCCTGGCCTCTCTTCTCCTTTGCTTGCATCTTTTCCCTGGACGAGGAAGTTGCTTTCCCACTGAAAGCCTGGCTTTATTTCTTGCTTTGGAGCTGGAAGTGAAGAAATCAATGGTGTGTTTTGTGGCTTCAGAGTTGAGGGCATTACAGCACATGGCTAACTAGCAGCTCCAGTTTTGCAATCAATAGGCTGATCAATTGATTAAATTAGCACTGATTTTTCTTTCTTCTTTCCAGCCTAGAAAAGAATTAGTTGGGGGGGAAGAACATATGGGTTTGGCCCATGAAATTTAGCCCTTGGTTTTTGCAGTCCTTGGCTGCCTTTCTCCCACGAATACAATCTCAGTGCTCATCATTATTTAAAGCAAAGTGCATCGAGCCCCGCCGCTGGCAGAGACCCGCTGTAAGCCTGGGTGTCACTTTCAGCTGTTCCCCAGCCTTGCTGCTTCATGCTCGGCTGCCTTAGAAAAGTCATCCTCCGAGCTCTGCTGTGCTGCTTTATTATTGGCAAAGTTGCGACATTCCTGTGATCCCTGTCAGTGGTGCTTATTGATCCAGTGATGTGAATCTGTTTAGTGATTCAAGATTACTTTAATTCTCCCTCTTCCTTTTTTTGTTTGTTTCCACCCTCTCCCTAGGGGAACAAAAGCTTTCAGATCCACCTTTCCCTGACGGTGGAAAACTGAGCCATAGCTGCAAAGACTGTGGCTGCCGCTTTTGTACTTCAGCTCTGGGTTTTGAAGAGCAGCCTTTGAGATAGATACGAGACTGTTCTCACCTTGGAGCATCACACCAGTGTAAGGCTCTATGAGGCAGCCATGCTTAAGTGGCCACACCAGGTCAGACCTTTGGGCCAAGTGCGTTTTCACCTCCACAGCCATGATCTGCACCTGGTGGGTTACAGAGAGGCATAAAAGAAATCTCTGGAATACTTCTCTGTGCTGCCAGGAGAAGGGAAGCCTCTTGCCTGAGCCTTGCACCAGCTAGCTCTTATCCTGTGAAGCAGAGCTTGCATGCTCTTTGTTCAGCACGCTGCTGTGAAATGATGTTAATGGTCATAAAATTATATGGCCCTTTCTTTAAAGGCAGCTGCTCCCCTGATCTGTTAGCAAAGATCACAGTAAGCATCCAAGACGCTGGGAAGCAGCAGTCAGGTCTCTGGCAGCCCATTGGTGCCTCTGTGGGAGCTAATAGTCGGCATCAGATGGATGCATCTGCTATTTCAGGTGTACGCTGTAACAACACAGTTGGGTGTCAGTTTTCGAGGTAAATCTCTGTTTTGCTTGAAATGGATCTGGCTACAGAGAAATTAAATGCTCGTCCTGCAAGCAGCTTTTCACAGCCTCCGAATGCCATTTTTCCTGCAACAGGCTGAGAAAGTCACCAGAGGATCTATTCTATCCTCGTTTGTGCTGGGTAAAAGGGGGAACAATTTCACTGTCTGAAAATATGGATGGGGAAGTGTTCCACAGATCTGCAGGAAGACTGCTGTTCAGGGCAACCTCATCTCTACTTTTTCTGCTGTTTTCAAGAATCTGTAATGGTTTTCTTTTTCTCCTAAACGTCTTTTAAAATAAAACGGCATCCGTGCCACCTTGTCCTCTTAGTACTAGTTTGGGATACTTCGGCAGCTGATGAAATAAACCCAGTTTAGAGCTGTTTTCCAGAAGTGTGTGTGAGGCCTGGCCGTGTGTCTGCATAAACTACTTTTATTGCCTTCATTGTTTTTACTCTCCAAGAAGCCACCGAATGACATTTCGTTAAGAAAATAAAGTGAACGTGCTGGAAAGGGAGGTTGTGCAGGAGGGGGTTACTGCAAGGAGTGTAATTAGCACAGGCAGCAGTTCTGGAGATTTACGGGAGGCTTTTTTTTAACTTCTTTCCTGAACACGTGTAAATTACCTGCGAGCAGAATGAATGCCTCCTCCCAGCCAAAACATGCTCCAGTAATGCTGCACACCCCTGAGATAGATTTGGATTTAGACCCACTTATAGAACTTACACAGAATTCTGGATTTCTAGGTTATTTCCAATACAGATTTGACATACCTCATCATCTTTGGGCGCCAAACAGGAGAACCAGTAGTTATCCAGGTGAATTTGATCTTCTGCATGAGTGGTGTCTAGTAGCTGTGTTCATAGTGGTGGTGCACATAATAGTGCTAACATCTTAGTTTTGTTCTCCAGTCTTATTTGGAGTGATAATTAAATATATGCAGAACAGCTGAACCCCACAACTTACACATCTGCCCAGGCAGTAGTTGAGGAGCTGAGGTGGAGCATACCAAGTCTGTGTTTTCCGAGCTGTGCTGATGAAACTTGGCTGTGATCATTTGCATCCATACAGGTCTGGTCATCTTTCCTTCCTGCTCCTGAGCCTGCCAGTCTCCCTGTGAGCTCATGCCCACACAGGAGCCAGCAGCGCTGCCAGCACCTGAAGCAGCATATGCTGTCACTTTGACCATCTGCCACTGAATGCAACGGGGAAAATGAGAGACTTGAATATTGAGGCCCTTTTATCTGTTCTGTCAAACTGCTTATCTGTCACGTTAATGACTCTCTATCTTTGCTCGAGCTACCGTTCACTTGAGAGATGTTGGGATCCAGCCACTGGGGGATTGCACAAAGGAAGAGAGGTTGGGGAAGCAGCGTAGAGGTCACAGAGTACGCTTAGGCATAGGGGGATGCCTTAGGAGAAAGCAAAGTGCTCTGAAAATTTGGGAAGAAAAGGGTTTCTGATGAGATTTACTTCCACCCGTTATTAATCTGTACATGGAAGTAAGTGGGAAGTGTTTTCCAGTCTCCTTCAAGCCCAACTGATTCCTGTAGCTTGCCAGTACCTGCAGCCTGGCAGCAGAGCCGAGGGATGCGAATCTTTTCTGCTTTTCAGAACTGTTCCCTATTTCAGAAGCACTGTTGCTTGTGTAGAGTACCTAGATTTTTCAGAAACTGGCTTTCAATTGGTATTTGGACGGACTGCTCCGAGGCCAGCCCAAGCAAAGCTGTGTACACAGTGCTGGAGGGTGGCGGGCGCTCTAGGTAAGTGATCTTGATAGGTACATTCTGATTGATGGGGGAGTTTGTCTCCCAGACTGTCACAGGGTTTATAGAGGTGCCACTCAATACCAGTGCTGGAATTGCTTGTCAGAGCACCTGGCTACAAGAGCAATGGGGATTGGAGACAGAGCTGTAACTTTGTTTTTTCTCTGCTTAATGGCCCCCGCGTCTGACCTGGCTGCTCGCTCCTGTTTGTCTGGACCTTAAGGAGGCAGCTGGGATTAAGACTGTCAGAGGATCGTGCTGCTTTAGCATTGAGAGGCTAATTGTATTGGGGCTGGCAGCGTATGACAAGATGTTCCCTCCTACCAAACGCATGGTACGAGCAAAAAAATTCTTCAATGAGGGAAAGATAGAGGAGAGTCTACATTTTGAGTTGTTCTTCTTTCATCTGAAAGCAGCATTTTCAAATTCACGTGTGAAATTGCATTCCTCAGGCCTTAGATGACTCTTCATAAGAGTAGCAGCTGCTTCTGTGTGTAACAGATCATGTCTCTTGTGAATTCCTAGGTCAAACTCACAACTTAATGTTGAGTTGTCAGATTTCACTTTATTGACACATTGGTATAAAGTTCTGGTCCTGAGCATTGACCTCTGGATAGCAGAACTGGCTTTAGCAGTCCACTCTGGGCAGCACTGCTGATGGCCGTGGATTACTACCCAACCTTCAGAAGCTGAGCTTTGCTGGAGGAACCCTTCCCCATTCCCACTCCATACCATTGAATTGCAGATCACACCCGTGTAGTGGTAGAGGGATCTTCTGGAATCTCCTCTTCTCCTCTAGCAGGTCTGAAACAATGCCGTCATAAAGGCCATTTTATTCTGCTCGACACCCTCTGTGTTCCATCTCAGGTTTTCCTTGCTCCTGGATGGCAACGTACGCCACCGGCAGGAGCTGGAAGTTGTGAGCCCTCTTTACATTTGGGCTGAGTTAGTGAGAAGCAGGTGTGATCCTATCGGCCCTTCCTTGCATTTAGTGGTCCTCTTAATCCATTTATAACAGCACTTGTCCAGAAATCTGGTTTGAATGAGCCTGAGATGAATGAATAATGTCAAGCAGTTCAGACGTCAAATATTTGAACAGCTGCGTGGGTGTTTTCACTGGCTTTGTGCATGGAAGCAACCCTAGGAAGTTAGACAAGGAGGGTCAGGTCGAAATTGTGGCACCAAACCCCAGCCCGCTGGAACTGGCCTCAAAATCCATCCCTGTGGAAGATGAAAGGGCATTAGGATGCCAGTGACCCACCCTTTGCTCCACAGGTGATTCTGGACCGAGCTTTGTATCCCATTCTTTGGTGTCCTCTTGCGTGCCGTGGCAGTACTGGGATTTATGGACCTTTTGATTAGCATCAGAAACATATTTCTTGGATTTTGTTTTTCCTTTTTTTTTAAACCGATAGTACAGCTTATATTCAGAGTCTTTCTGGGTACACAGATGTTACGTTGTTAGCAAAAAAAAACTTTGTTTTTTTTTTTATTTAGAAAGCTGGTTTCTGAATCCATTTTTTGTTTTTGCTATGTTTCAATGGATTGGACTTAGTCATATTCAAAAACAAATCCTAAATTCCATATTTGGAATTTAGGAGAATCTGGAATCTGAGAACTGGATTGCCTTACTGCAGCTTCCTTTAGACCCTGGCCTGGGAGTCCTTGTTTAATCAGAAAGGAAAATTTGCCCTTCTCCTGCCCCTCATCTTAACCTGTGAACTTCTCTGCTCTGCCCTCCTCTCTGACTGCAGTGCTGTATCAGATCATCTCAGTATGCATCTGTCACCATAACACGTACTGTCCAAACCCTTCCTCTGTACCCTCCTTGGGGGGGGGCGGGGGGGATAGTACTCTGTTGGCAATGCAGTGGTTCCTATTATAGGGCCAGATTCAGCAAAAGATCTGTGGAGTTTTTTCCTTGCAGACTTAAAAGGGATTTTCTTAAGTACAAAGGTCTCAAGAGCAAGGACACCAGGATTCTGAAGTCAAGGTGCCTTAATATTTGTAAATTGTACTGCAGTAAGCAGGTCTTCTTTTCTTAAGCTCTAACCATAAACCACTAGTTGGCTTGAGTCGCTGGGAAACAAAATTGATGGAAAGGTGCTCGTTTGCTGTGTGCTTGGCATCCTTGGAGAGAGAGGGATACGGGGAGCAGTCCCATTTGCCTTCACCCTTTGGACACCTTCCTCCACCCTCCCCTCCCCCACGGCACTGGCTCCAAGTATTCATTGTCTGGCTGACGTTCAGATCACCTCCGGGACTGGCCATGTCACAGCTCCAGCTTTGCATGATTTGTGTTGCCCACAGCTACAAGAAAAATGAAGACCTGTGTGTCCAAAGTTTATGGCCTTTGAGAAGTGATGGGCTAAAGTAATGCCAGGTGCAGGGGGCAGTGTTACGGCAGGTTAAATGCCATGCCTGTAAATCACCACCCCACCGCCTACTGCAACTTTCCAGCTTCTTTGACAGGTCTCTCTTACTCCTCTAAATCTTCTCCCAAATGTTGTGATGAACTGGAAGATTCAAGATTTACTAGATGGAGCTTTTGCAGCAAGAGAAGGCAGCTCGTGACACGTGTTGTTGGCTGATAGCGTGCGGCCAGTATGTGAAACGCTGTATACGGGGTGTGCTGACCCCCACATTGGGGTGTCATCGCTGACCTATGGGCATGGATGGACCTCCTGCAGTACCTGGTGGAGATGGTGGATTTTGCATTGTCGATGCTAGTTTTGTTACCTCAGCTGAAAATTAAGGCTGGCAATTACTGTGAAGTGAGAGGTAGTTTATGCTCCTAGGGAAAGGTTAGTCTTAAAATCATTGTCATGCTACGGTTATCAGTCGTTAAAGACCTTCTTTATATTCAGGGAAGAGAAATATCAAATCCATATAAACAAATTTTATTGGGGGCCTAATGAATCAGCGAGAGCATCCGTTCCTAGAGAGCGACAGTAAAGAACTGTGTCTGCATGGTGTCCTTGGAAAGGAGACTTTTGCCTTGCCCCGCTCTCTGCACACGAGCAAACTGTTAGAAATAGAGCTCACTCTTCTGGGCTGGGAAGGTGCAAGTGTGCTGCTGACAGCACAAGCTTCTGTAAGTGTGCTGGTGAGAGCCCAGTGGGGTGAACAGACCCAGACATCTGTAGCTCTAAAAGGGCTGCCCTGACACTTGGGAACATCCTTGTTCTTCAGACCTTTACCTTGTAATCAGAGCTTTGCATCAATTTTAACCTGTCTTCTGCACTTAGAACCATGGGAATGTACCACTTTTGGGGCATTTGTGAAAAGCCAAGGCTACCTCTACATTATTCTTTCAATGTTGGCCATTGGGATGTGCTCCCTAGTCTAGATGCAGACTTTGGCCACCAGCCACCTGGATTGGCCAGGTCCTTCAGGCTTTTCCAGGTGTCCTCTGTCCATGAGCCAGGTGTCCAGATCTGGTGCCTGGACAATGGGGTGCTCAGTGAAAGACCGCTGGAGGCAGCTAGAGCAAGCTGATTTCTGTCTGTGTAGCTTGTCTCCAAACAGCTCAGATCTGCTGCAGAATTGAATGCAAATGAGAATCTTGCAGCTCCCTTGGTTTCAGGAGGTCTTTCCTTTATTTCCAGTCTCTTGGGAGAAAGCACACCTAGTGTTAGATCACACAAAGAGTAAATATATGTCTGCTTTAGTTTGTTTCCACTTAAAAAAATCTTAGACAGCAAATGCCACATGAAGATTCGTCTTTGTAGGTGCTAGCATGCAGATCCAGTTAAAAGAAGCCTGGTTGCAATCAGCAATAACACAGTCAACAAAATGCTTGAGAAACAAAATAAATGTATGTATTCTTAGAAAGTGGCACTTGTTACTCAGTTCGGTCTCAGGTGTAGCTGTTTGCTCTCACTTCCTGATGGAATTGGGACTGGGCTCGTGCCTGGTCCATCCCTGTTGGAAGCACAGGAGTCTTGTTGGCTTGCACTGGAATTTGCTCACATGAGAAATGCTTGCAAGGGGTTGTTAATGACTGTGGAGTCTCATGTTTTCATAGAAAGAGGTTTGCTTTTCTTAAACATTTCATACTATAAAAATCTAAGCCATGACTACATACATTTTAAAAATATATATATTTCTAATTGTATTTTAGCCCTTGGCTGCCCTCTGTACCTGAAGTAAGGACTAATTGAGAATGTCCCTGTTGCCTTCTCCCACCTGCCAGTAGTGTAGTTTTTGTGTTAACTGCTTCTATGAAAAATAAGCCTTCTCTATTGTGCTTCAGTTTTTTCCTGCCTTTGAGAGAGACACTTCTAGTGCTGTGAACTTTCAAATAACTGGAGTGGAGAGGAGAAGCTCAACAGTGTTTCATTTTCAGTGTTGAGGGGAATTTTAGAGCATAAAATCCAGCACTCCTTTCTGTGGGTGTTTTCTGTGCAGTCTGCAGAAAATTGTCGTTGTAGAGTCTTTAGAGATATGGGACCTGTTGTGAGGCTGTGAGTGAAGGACAGCCTGCAGGTTGCTGCTGTCCCACCAGCCTTAGGAGATCTCCTTCACTTCATCTCCAGTACAAATACTTATCCACATGTTTTATTTTCTTCCAGGTTCTGGGTTCATCATGTGCAGTGGCAAAGAGAATCCAGACAGTGACGCTGACCTGGATGTGGATGGGGACGACACACTTGAATACGGGAAACCACAGTATCGTTTTTGAAAGGCTCTTAATGAGAGGGAGCCCAGGGTTAGATTTTTAGCTACCTTTCCTACAGCACTGCCCTGAGTAGCAGTGAGTAACCTGTGTCCAGCCCTGCTGGAAGCAGCACTGCCTTCCCTAGTTCCCATGTTACTTGAATAGGAGGGATCCCCAGTTGCTGCCTTTGAGATCCTTCTGTTGATGCGGCACTGCTTCAGACATGATTGGTGAAGCCTGTAGGAGAAACGGCAGACAATCAAAGCTAGTGTTTCTGAACTCTGTTTTGTAAGCAATCTGTTGTGTCTATCTAGGTTTCTTCCATATGGATGGCTTTTTCTGCTTCATGGGAAGGAATTGAGTTTATTTTCCACAGGACACCCCTTTGTTTTCAGCAGTTAAGTGCAGTAGACATTTCAAGCACTATTCACCTGCCACCCTGAGAGACTGAGGTGTTTTTTTCTTTCATGAGACATTTCATGGGCATAGATATCATTAGAGTTTGTTTGGGGGAACTTCTCCATCTGGGAGAGCTGTGGGCAGACTTCTGCCCTGCAGCAGCTGGACAGCTATCCAGGAGGAATTCCTACATGGGGATTAGGCATAGCTGTAGAGTTAGATTTTATTGAAATCTATACCAGCCTTTAAGAGTAAAGCTGATAAAAGATCTCTGTACCTCAAACAGACATAGTAGAATTGTGCAAGTTAGGCTTGCAGAGGTTGAGGAATTGGTTTTCCCTTTCTAAGAGGCTGTGGGTCATGTTACTGTCAAAATACATTTATATTTCTTTCCACATAAAACAAAACTTTAATCCAGGATTAAAAAGGAAGCTTCTTTTGGGACCTCGCTTGGATACCAGCTGCTCTTCTTTTGAGTTGTTCCAAGTTAGATTGACTTTGTTCTGTGTCCCAGCCAGTGCCCAAATCATCTCAAAAACCTTTCCGCTGTCTGCAGCAAGGCTGTATGTTCCTTAACCCCTTGTGCTCAGGTACACAGAGGCAGACGTTATCCCTTGCACTGGGGAAGAGCCAGGTGAAGCCAAAGAAAGGGAGGCGCTCCGAGGTGCTGTTTTAAAGTGAGTACTGTGCCTTTCTAATTTGTTTTTACTTTGGGGGAATTTCAGTTTGTGGAAAATATCTGTTCACTTGAGGGCAAGTGTCACAACGAGAGAGGCTTAGAAAGAGGCTGTGGGTGATGGTGGGTCTCCATTTCTACTTGTGCAGCCTCATAAAGCCTCTCTGCACGCTCTCCCTCCCATAATTACACCACTGCCCAGCCAGTGCCATCTTTTCTCTGAGCATTGCTGGACAGAAGGTGAATTCTGGCAATGGGAAACTGCTGTAATAGGGCCTTATGCATCATCTTACTTCATGGTGAAATGTGGCCTCTTAGTATAACATGATGCCGTCTGCATCGGCACGCTGCGTTTGTTCAGGGGAGTCTGGCACCCAGGGTGTGAATTTGCTGCATCCCATTATGTGTGGTGGGGTTCACAAAATAATCCGTCCGCCTTCGTCTCTGGGGTTGGGGCAGATCAGGGCAGAATGTTTGCTCTGCCCACATACATGTGTGGAAAATGTAGGCAGCCAGCATTCAGGGCAGTGGGGGAAGCATTTCAGGCAAATAAAATGAGTTTTAACAGGGAGGTGGGATTGCTTTCTAAGCCCTCTGCCCTGCATAAAACAGGGCTTAAATTACCCTTCTGTCTCTTTCACTGAGTGATCCTGTGAGGTCAAGGTTGAAGTGATTGATAGAGCGGTGAAATGAAGTTTTCTTACTGCTTAGCCTGTCACAAACACTAGTTTAAAATTAGGTTCCACTCCATAGAAAAGTGGCATTTGCCCAACTGGATCCAAACCATTGGTCCATTCAATACTTTGCTAACCATGCTGGTCCTCAGGCAGGCCCCCAAAGATGCTGAAGCTCCTTCAGAGCCAGGAAAGTGATTTTGTAGCAGGAGGGTATCAGGGTACCACTTTTTGGTGGCTGTGGGCACTTGGTGCTTGGTGAGATGACTGAGAACCTGAGGCCAGGAGACCCAGTTCCTTCATGTGGTTGCACCTGACACATCGTTTTTCTGTTTGGACAAGGTGCTTGCACATCTACTGAATTGTTTGCCCATCTCTAAAACAGGAGAAATTATGTTGCATGTAAAAGCACTTTGAAATTCTGGCAAGTTTCTGTAGAAACGCAAGTACGAAAGCTGATGCCCTGAAGCATAAAGCCTGCCTTACCTTTCGAGTGCAACTGTCTTGGCTCGTAGAGCTAAAGTGTTAAGTAGTGATGGGTGTGCAGCCTGCTCAAGAAGATTAGTTTCTCTTACAGTCTCTGTTACTGGTTTGCAAGAGAATGGACAGGGTTAGGAGTTGTCTGTACTTCAGTGCTGTTGTTCTTCACATGGGAAGATGGAAAAGATGAGGCTTGTGAAGGTGTAAAGTTATTCTTAAAGGGAGAAGCTACAGCAACACAAAGGATTTCTGTTCACGAGTAAGGTTTTCATCTTTGAAATTGTGTATTCAAAAACGGGCCTTCGGTCACAGGTGCTGTTTGAATCCCGTCCTTCAGTCGGCATCACAACCCCCATGTGATTCAGCAGAGGTCGCAACTAGAAGTGCAGGTTGGGAGAACACTAGTGGAAATGCAGACTAGCACAAAATCACCTCCTGCAGCAGGCCAACCGCTCACATTTTGGAACCTAGACTGACAGATAGAAGTATTGAGACAGAAGTGGTGGGTGGAAGGGGTGGCTTTTCCCAAGCAGCAAAATTTTCTATATTCAACCTTTAACGTTCTGTCTTTTTCTGTTTTAGTGGTGGCACACCCAGTACTCGAATAACACCGGAGTTTTCTAAATGGGCCAGTGACGGTGAGTGTGGAATTTGTAAATTATGAATTTGTATGCTACAGGAGGGCAGATAGATATTCCATAACTTCTGACTGCCAGTAATTAGGCAAATGGTAGTTAGAAATGCTCTTGCACAGTACCAGCAGTTACACATGCATGTACATACAATCACACTATCTTCTTGAAACCTTACAGTGCAGTATGGCAGCCAGAAGAGTTCCCAAAAATGCAACTTTAACTGGTGTGGTGATAAGAGATGGGAATTGGATTGCCTTGCTGCCGTGTCACCAAAAGACAAACTGCTGTTTCACAGATGGAGCCAGCAGAGCTTGACTGTGTGGTGGTGGTGTTCAGCTGCTGGGGGCTTAAACTTGCTTGAGGTTTTTTCAACTGCTTTCTTATAATCTTCCCTTCCTTAAAAGGGTATGCTAGAGACTTCTATCATGATCTTTTGGGTAGGCCTTGTCCTTGCTGGCCTCTGTATTGCAAGAAAAGCCTGCAGCTCTGTAGCCTGCACCTTTAGAATGGGAACTCCAGCATCTGTCCTACTTCATGACCTGTAGTTGAGACTCCAGAGCAAATGAGCAAATGTGAACTTGGACCTTTGCGTGCTTTATTTGAAAGCTCATAGCATTAAGGGGGGAGGGGAGTGTTAAACCCATTTAGCTGCTGGGTTTTTGGGTTTTGATGCCAGCAGCGTTGTAAGTGTAAGCAGCGACCTGGTGGAAATATGAGAATAATAAAACCTGGCGCTTTCCAGCTGTAGATGCCAAATCCATTTCCAAAGCTGGGCAATGCTGCTTCAGCTCCCTTAGGAAGGGAACTGAAGCTCAGCGACCTGAAGAGACTTGTCCCAATGATTTTATTCCCTATTCTGTTACTCTAATGCTTTGGGCATTTGATTCCCAGCCTTGAAAGTACCTACAAGACATAACTGCTTTCCAGTAGGTAGGGGGCTGAGTAGAACCAGTTTTGCCAACGGCATGATGATTAAATAGAGAACATAGGATATCTATCGCAGGCATTTTCTTCTGTGGGGTAGGCAGTCGCATTTATTTTCTGTGATGTAGGAGCACTCGTTTCTAGGTGTATTTAGCTTCAGTAACTACAGCCACAGAAGTGATGAGAAAGTAGCCCTGGTGGCACTTGCTGTGAGCCGTTTTCTTTATACCTTTTATCTAAAGCCACTGTCCTGAACCTACAGCCCAGGGGCTGGCCCAAGGACAGTTTGTCTGTGACTGGTTTCTCACATCCTTCCCCAGCACTGGGAAAAGCTGTGGCACAGTTCGTAGAGGAGGGCTATGAGCACACTGTTCTGTCCTACCAGTTACCTGGCATATGTTTTTCTCCATGTCTGTGTCAGAGGGTTCTCAGGAAAAGGGCAAAGCTGAGAGCAGGGTTTGGGCTGAGTGGATTTGCTCCAGATCCACCTTTCTAGAAGTACACTTTAGTGTGGCAGCTGCATCAAAACTTTCTGAATTAAAGCCTGGCTTGAACAACTGGAACATCTGCAAGGGTTGGTCAGTATCTTCAGCCCGGAAACATGTACAGAGAGAAGGCCTCCTGGCCAGACAGGGACACGTAGCATCGGTCTCTCTCTTTCCGAGAATTGACATGAAAATGACTCATCAAGGTCCTCTGCTTCTGAAACTCTAACTCACTCAGACTATTTCACTGCAATGATCAAATGTTCTTTTACTAATTTATCCATTCTTCCCTCAACAGAAATGCCCTCAACGAGTAATGGGGAAAGCAGTAAACAGGAGACCATGCAGAAGACCTGTAAGAACAGTGACATTGAAAAGTGAGTGTAAAGCGGATAGCTTTCATTTTTCTCATTTTAAGGAACAATAGTGTCCCATCTAGTGTTCCTGGAAGCAGTGGTCATCTGAGGGAAGGCATATTTGAAGCTTTTACCACAGAGAAGGGAAGTTGTGCTCCAGCATGAAGCCTGGACTTGGAGCTGTCGGTGTCCTGACTTACAGCTACTGTGTCCACAGAGGGCCTGTGGGGAGTTCTCCCACAGATACCTGCATGGGCAAGTACCCAATGACAAGAAATTGAGTGCAGCTTTCAAAGGGCTTCTCCCTTGCAAATTGTCTTATTTTAAAATATGTAAATAGATACAGCCATGCTTTCCACCACATTCTAGTTACAGTGGGTTTTCAGATGTGTTTTGTGGTGTGTGACAGCTTAGACTAGAGCTGGGACTTGGGACGGGAGGTGAAGATTCAAACACACTTTAACCTGACAAAAACAACTGGCTTGTCAAGCTGTACTTTGTTTTATTTTTTTTATTCCCCCTGTAAGGTTTCTGCTATCCATGTGTCATGGGATCCTGCTTTTGCTTATTGTTGCATCTTAGTTTTTGAGGGCGTGTGGTCTCTATTCTGTTTTTTCTATGGTACCTGCGTGTTCCACTCTCAATCAGAAGGGAATCCCAGCAGTTCTGTAGCCTGGCAGAAGCCTCACTGAAAGAATTTCTTATCCCTTGAGATCCAGATTTCATCTTCGCGTGGTTGCTAACAGAAATAATGTTTCAGTTCTTGAATTTTTTACCTGCAGGCCCCCATTTGATTCAGCAGGTTAAGTTCTGATGTTCGGTTATACAGTAGCACAGGAGCTCCTGGCCACCTCCTTTCCTGTCCCTTTCTGCTCACTGGATATCCTGCAGCCTAGTGCAGGGTGGGAAAAAAAACCTGTTTTATCTGCTGTGTGCATTTGAGTAACAACTTCTCATCCTCCTTCCACCTGCTGCTGGGGTGATTCACAGCTCAGCCAGATCTGATGATCCAAGCCTCAAAATACAGGCTCTTCAGTGCTGCTGTGGACTGCATTAATTGGGGTGGGGCAGTGTTTTAATTATTGCCTGACATAAAATGTTGCTCCCAAGATCAGGTGAGAGACAAAACAGCCTGAATAGGTGGAAGCAATGAGGTAGTTGTGAGTTTTAAACAGATGGCGTTTACGTTTTGAGGATGAGGTCCCTCTGGGATGGGGAAAGAACCTGGTGGTAGCATTAAGCTGACTTTACAGAAAGTGAGGTTTTTAATGTAGTTTGTTCTCGTCCTGACTTGAGAGATTACGTCCTTGGTCCGGGATAGGCTGACAGTTAGGGGTTAACTGGGGAAAATCGCTGCTGCAGAGAAAACTTTAACACTGCTTCACTGTCTCGGCACTCTCCTTTTCCAAGGCTTTTTATTGGCATGTCCCAAACATGGGCTGTCTGCTGGTCACTGCTCCTCGGTGAGCAGACTTTGGCCAGGGACCGCTGAGTTTGGGAGCTCACGTATCGGTGGAGAAGCAGCCTTGTTCTTAGAGCGAGCCAACCGTTGCATGTTGTCCTGGTGGCAAGGATTCATCCCTTCTGGCTTCATCTGTCAGCGTCTGTCTCAGCCACTGCTCAGCTTCCCTTCGGCCTCCTGCCTGTCAGCCCAGCAGCCCCCCACTCTCCCAGATCCACTCCTATTGAAAATCTTTAAACTGCAGGAGCTGAAAGGATTTGACATTTTCCAGAACACTTGAGCTCAAGTGATAAAATTGACATAGCTTTAATAATCTGATCAAAGAGGCTTTAGCTAGCACCTTTTGAAGGATCCCAGAATCCCTTCCAAACAACACTCGTGCTAATGCCACTGTGAAGTGGAAGAGCATGTGTGTGCATGCACACCTTGCTCCACAATAACCTTGCCCCACTAAAGCTTTAGTTCCGCAGAAGGTGTGAAAAGTCAGCAAAACCCAGTAGAAATTTTGGGAAAACCCTTATAATCGTCTTGCTGAGTCTTTCCAGTAATGCTGATTTTTTTAAATTTTTTTTTGAAGTAGCAGGGAGAGCTTTTTATTTTAAGGTGCTTTTATTTTGCTGAGGTTCAGAAATCAAGATGGTGTTTCAGGTGGAGAAGTCCTAGCTGCTTTTTTTTTCTCTCTCTCCTTTCCTTTGAGATTCGTGTGTGATAAATAGTTTCTGTCCTGCCATTTAAGGAGTCTGAATGCTCTGTGTGCTTGTCTGTGTAGAGGGGTTCTGTTAAATTAATTGATAACAGGGATCAGAGCTAGAAGCCTACAGAAAAGGAGGGGGAAGGGTTCACACTGTCTGTCTGCTTCTCACTCCACTGCTGAGCCATGATATATGGCGACCCAGCCCAACAGGCTAAATTGATTCATCTCTAGTTCCTGTTTCTTAATCTGGAGCTAAATTGGTTTCATTTTTCTTGTTTTGGGTGGCGCTTACAGGAAGTTTTTGGCAGCATCACTTTACTCCATTGTTTGTAACTTTAATTTTTGCCTTTAAATCTGAGCGTTATTGATTGTCATGTTAAACCCTCTGTAGCATCTGATTAGCATTTTTAAAAGTGTCCAAAAGCACATGGTTTACCACCTGTGTCAGCCGTGCTCTCCATTTTGAGCAGCAGCTAATAGAGTTAGCAGCGATCCGTGTATTGATCCTTCTCTCATAAGGATGATGTTCCTTCCCCCTCCCCTTTTCCAAAAATAAGTCTGGGCAGGGAGAGTTGGTGTGGTTGATTTTTTAATCCGTTAATACAGTACAGCAAGCGGTCCTCTTTTGGCATGCAGCTGAAGCTCTTTGCTTGAGCCAAGTTAATTTAACTTAAACTTAGGTTTCTGTGGAAGAGTCTTTTGCGTGTAGAACAGCTAGATGGGGTTTAGGGTGAGTCTTTGTGTTTGTTGCCCTGCTCCGTGTGCCATTCCACGTCATCATCATCTATGGTTTGAGCAGCTTGACCTCATCTGCATTGTGTTGAATTTCAGCCACAGGTAACGAGAGACGTGGTGCTGGGGTCCCAGCTCTCCTTCGCAGCCATGCTAGGTCCTTGGTAGCTTGGGCAGGTCTCTCCTTATTGACCTCACCTGCATTGAGTTGAACTTCAGATGGCAGCCACAGGCAATGAGAGAGGTGGTACTGGTCCCATCTCTCCAGCGCTGTGGAGCGTCTCAGCTCTGCTGAGCTTTTTTCTTCTCACCAACATGAGGAGTCTAAGCATGGCATGCTGAAGGCTCAAGGAGCATCACATTCAGCTGAGTTCTGCCCGTCTGCTGAAGACCCCAGCTACCATGAAGGTAGAGCTCAGCTGGTGTGATGCTCCTTTACCTCTACTCAAGATGCAGCTTTGCTTGGAGAGAGCAGCCGGTCCCTGATTGCCCAGGCATCCTCCCTGACTCCTCCACCACCATCTCAGCTTGAAGCTGCCTCGTGCACAGAGAGCTACAGAAAGCACCTTCCCCACAAAAAGTCTTCCTTCCCCTCCCTCCCCAGATGCCACTCGTGAGGGTCTGGTGCCATTTTGAAACCGAGGTTCCCCGGGGTTAAAAGCCAGCATCTTAATTCAGAGTGCCAATGTTCAATTTTGCTTTCTGCCACCAGACTAGATTGCAGGCCAGCGAGAGAGTCTGGGTTAGTGGCCCACTGGGTCACCTCCCATTTGTTTTCCTCAATTTTGTGTTGTCATAAATTCATTCCAGCCCGTTGTGGTTGATCAGTTTATCTCCGCCGGGGCAGGGAGCGCTGCGAGCATGATATATGGCACAGAGCATTGTAGCCAGCCTCTCCATGAATCACTCCAGCTGTTTGGTGTCAGCCCCAAAGCAAACAGGACCCGGCCGCTGAGCGTTGACTACGATGAGCTCAGTATGGGAAGAGACATGACGTATGAATGTTTATTTAATAATTCTCTAATATTTCCAGCGGAGTGTGGCTGTGCCTTCTGTGGAGGGGGGTGGTGGTAAAAAAGGGGAGGGGAAGGTTGAAGAGGGAAACTCTAATCTGTTGGGGTGGGTCATAAATCAGGCAGACAACATCATTAATCAGGGATGGGACAGAAGTGGAAGGAGGTGGGACTGGAGCTGCCATCCTCAGTGGGAAGGGGGCCGTGCTCTTTTTTTTTCGTAAAACAAATCTTGTTTCTGATTCTGCTTGGCCCCAGCCGCGCTGCCCACATAACAGCGAACCCGGGCGCAAGGCTCGTTCAGTGAGTGTGCCACCTCCACTGTAAACCTCACGATACAAGCCTGCCAAGCATTAAATCCCTTTATAATTATCTTCTTTATATAACACTTCATGCTTATCATGCTTCATTGGATGAGATGCTTGTTGGGTTAAAAAGAGGGTTTTAGAGACAAAAAGCAATTGTGTTTGTTTTATTTTTCTCATCTCCTCTTTTCTCCCACCTCCCCTCTTTCCAGTCCAGCTGTTCTGAAAGCATCAGCTCCGGAGGGGCTCCGGCACAGCAGCACAGGGAGGAGCATCACTTAAAATTAGACAAAGTTTAGGTTGGGGTCTTCATGGAAAGAGCCAAGTGTGTGAGAGCAGTTGGGGAGGCAGCAGTGTCTGTGGTGGTGACCCTGCTCCCAGGCAGACAGTAGAAACAGGAGCAGCATATGAGTGTGAAGTCAGGGGATTAGTAGAGCCCCAAAAGGGAAGGAGCCACGCTTAAGCCAGTGTGTCAGAGGGAAACAGAAGCTGTTGTGAATTCACACCAGAGGATAAGCAGTCCCCAGCCCTTCTCCACAGTGTCACACCATTATAGGCTTTGGTGGGAGACAAGAACGTTGTATAGCGAAGACAGAATTAAAAAATGGACCTGAGTCATAAATGAGCTAACCCTTTGTGCTCTGCCTAGAGACAGCATGATGCTGCTGGTGGGTCCACTCCTAGATCAGCCTGCATAAGCTTGAGACAGGACCCGGGAAGCTGAACTGAAGCCTGGGATTGTCAAAGCCAGGCTGAGAAAGCACTGCTGGGCTGAGCGCTGCTTGTGTCCAGAATTTTAACTTTGTTTGGTTTCAGTCCATCCTTTCAGTAATCCAGTGGTATGTGATACGTGCCTGTAATGCACACTGGTGTTCGGTGTTGGAAGGGTACACAGGTAGATGCTGCATTTCTTTTACTTCATCCTCCAAGTTGTGCCGGTGGACAGCAGAGGACTGGGTTGTGTTTCTTTATTCTGCTCCCTCTTTTAACTGTTCGGTAGAAATCTCTTGTGCCCATGATGGTCTCAAACGTTATTACCGCTGTGCCAGCTGAAGTCGTACCAGTGTCACGGTTCATCATAGGCTGGTGGTTAACGAAGCTCAGCGAGGCAGGCTGGACTGTACGAGCTCGCACCGGGGGGAAGGTGCTATCTCTGTTTAGTGCAGCCGTATCCAGAGGTTTGGTCTCATTCTCACATCTTGGGCCAGTTTTCTATAGATGTTGACATCTTCATTTAAGGAGAGACTCTTATGTCTGTTGAACCTGTGATGTTTCAGAGCTGAAGTGTCTGCAAACCCAAGGTGCCTCCGGGCTCTGGTGGCAGTAGCATCCCTGTCCCATAACTGGGGAAAACCCCAGGGAGGAATTTTATTCCTATGTTGGAGGTGCAGTTTAAGCATCTTGCCATTCGTGTCTATTTGCTTGCCTCTTTTTTTCTTTTCTTTTTTTTCCCCTTAGTTTCAGAAATGCTGTTAACTTTAATTTGTGGAGTTGCTTCCTGGGAGTGAAAAATCGATGGGGGGCTATCGCAGTGTGAAATTCGACTGTCACTATTGAGCTATAGAGTTAGCAAGATGTCTTAGAAGGTAAAAAATAAATCGTGGCCCAGCAAGTGCTCAGCTGTGCTATTTCAAAGGGGATATGAGGCTGATGGTCCGTTAGAGGGTACTTCAGTTAGATGGATGATGATTCCCTGTGAAATATTGGAGTTATTCTATAGGTAAGAGAAACTTTAGCTTATAAAACACAAACAGCTGCCTTCTAGCAAACACATTCTGCCCTTAGATGTGTGAGCAGCTTGTCAGAGAGAGGACTCGTCCCTAAAATTAGCCTGTTGTGTTTAACAACGTCTCTGATGGAGCATTGTAGATCCTGCTGTGTTCCTTCTGAAAATACTTTGAGGATGTGACTGTTTATTCACATCCCTTACCTACGCCGCGAGAATTAGGAGGCAGGGACTGATTCTTTTTTTAGGAAATGTTTGTGTGATGCCCAGATGCTCTCAAGAGAAAAGTAACAATTATTTTTACGCAGGCTTTGTTCCCTGTTTGGATGGAAATGTTTCTTTGAAGAGCAGAAAAGGGATCGTGTTGTGCCCCATCCGCTGCCAGTTTGCTGTCTCTCGCGTGCGTCTGTGGAAGGGCAGCCCTGGCCACCCAGGCCGGCTGCCTGCTGGCCATAATGGGGCTACTGCTTTCCTTGGCACTTAGTGCCTGTTGTGGCAGGACTCAGTAAGTGTTTGTGCTGTGCCAGCTGCTGTGGGACAACAGGATGATTGTCATTACAGCCAGCTCTTGGTAGTTTACGCATTTCTTAGGCTATAGTTAGTAAGTATAAATATGAAATAGTGCCAAAACAACCCACCCTCTTGGTGTTACTTCTCACTAAACCCCGTCTGGGACAACCGTAGAGACTGCAGTTATTTCTCTTACACTTGCATGAACAGTTGCAATACCGCTGAGGGGAGCTTACTCTTGCAAGAAGGAGTTTTAAGCCACATTTAGTCTGAGCTTGGAAAAGATTTCCCAAACAATTTAATGACAGAAGAATTCATTGTGTTTTCCTATCTCCCCTGCCTCCATAACACAGAAAACACAGAACCCAGTCCTTGCTTTTACAGAAGCAGTGTAATAGCAAGTAATATAATTAGTGTAGTTTAATATCCGTGTTGGTTTTGTGCCCTCACTTCAGTTTCGATGCTTGTCACTCCCCACCACTGCAGGCACTTCATCATATTTCTCCACTCACTTCTTTTTTTGACTTTTTGACAGCCTCTGTCCCCAAAAAAGCTGCTGTTTCCCCCTCAGTTGCATAAGCGTTCCTGCTTTTCCCTCCGATAGCCAGTTCATGACCTCTCCTTCCTCTGCATTGCTGGTTTCCTCTTCCAGCTCTGGCACCACAGTTGGTTATGCGATACTAATGTGCCGTGGCCTCCTTTAATAGCCTCATGTTTCTTTTTGAAGGCATGATTACCTTAAATGATGCTAATTCTGATCCTTTCTTTCCCTGCAAAGGAAGCAGCTACAGTGTAAAAGTTCTAGGGCGGCAGCAGCAGTTGTAGGAAGCTGCCTGGAGGATGTGTTACCGCGCTGCCCTTGTGTACCTCCAATCAGCAGTCATGAATGGAAGTTCTGGAAAGCATATCACCTCCACAGTAAAGCCCTTAAAAGGCTGCAAATGAATCCAAGTGCTGCTGTAGTAACATAGATATTTCCTGTTTATTTCGGCCGTTTGGATGCAGGCCATGGGAGTAGAAGGCATTTCACTGTGCACAGAGCCTGGCCGCAAGACTCGGCTGCCTATCCAACCTTCTGAACACCTCTTAGCCCTAGAAATTTGCTATTCGTCTTTCACTTCAGGGGTATTTTATAATTTTGAGCCCTGATCATCCAACCAAAGCTACCAATAATCCCAGACCACCTCCAGGCCACAGTGGGTTACAGCTGCCATAAGTCTTCCAGTAGAAAAATGTACCTGCCTAGCTATACGTGGAGCATGGTCATAATCCAGGCGTGTTTACTTGTGGAAGGAAGCAAATTTCAGTAGGCTGGAACCTCCAACCCGTGAGCCTCAGCAGGGAGAGGAGCTGCATTTTCCATTTCCACTGCCTGCTCTTTGTGGCCCTGGCTCCTATTAAGATAGAGACCATGAAGCACCTTCACAGATCTGTTAGGAATACAGTTAGGATCACCAGGATGAGGGATACATTTGAAAAGTGAACTGAGATATTAACACATTAGATGTGTGATTATTTCTATTTGGGAACTTTGTTTAGAGAAGCATTTTGTAACTCAGCCCGTTCTGTCTCAACAAAACCTTACTGCAGCAAAATACTCTTTCGTAGCATTGGCTTTTTCCTTTATCGCCAAAGCTGCTCCAGTAAAGCAACGGGATTGCATTTATTTTCTCTTTGGAACAGGGGACATAGTCTCTAAATCGAAATCAGAATGACCCGTGCATTCTTTCTCCCAGCTTTCATGTCAAACCATAATTGCTCAAATGGCACATTTAAAATTTTGGCGCAAGCTCAGACTTTCACTAGCCGCCTTTTTAAATCAGTCCCAGTGGCCAGCGGAGACTGCGTAGCCCTACAAATGCATCTAAACATGCTGACTCCGAGGCTCCTTCCATTCGGAATGATCAGCGGTGCCATCTGTCTCTGTTTTGATTGGGGCTGGGCACATGTGTCCCAGCGAAACATGGGCCAAAAAAAAAGAGAGAGAGCAAGAGCCAGAGCCTGAATTTACTTCCCGCTTCTGTAAAGACATTGTTGGGCTCTGTGTTACAGAGGCGGAGGAGATCTGAAAGCATAATGAATTCTTCTGTCATTAAATTCTTCAGGGAATCTTTACCCAAGTCCCTACTAAATGCGGCTTAAAATGCCTTCTTGCAGCAGTAAGCTCCCCTCAGTGGTGCTGCGACGGTGCATGCAAGTGTAAGAGAAATAATTCCTCTGTGGGGAAAAAAAAAAAGAGACAACAGTTTTGGTTTGCATCAAGATGAAATTAGTCAGAAGCAAACTCTGAATTTGGCAAGCAGATGCCGGTATTAACAAGTTGTGCAAGCAAGTATAAAATAGAGGCGCTCGTTACTGAGAGCGCCTCGGCGGCGTGTGTGTGTGCCCTTGCATGCACCCCGCTCCAAATTCACAACTTAGAACACGGAAATTAGAATGGGGAACATTGCATTATTCATAACTTGGCAACCAGAAGCCAGGGCGCTTTGCCAAAATAAACTATTCTCTATAATTACAGGTGAAGCAACATTCTTTAATATCTTACAATACAAAAACATACATTAATCAAGGAAAGAGGGCTTTTTTTTTTTTTTTCCTAGAGGACAATAAATTAGCATCCTTGCCAATTTCCTCAATGCACGTGACAATGTTTTACAGGATTATAAGTCAGCCTTTTTAAAGGAGGTTAGTCTAAAAACAAATAAACCCAATAAATGAGATTTTTAGCTAAATAAAGGGGAAGACAGCTCCTAAAACGTTGACATCTTGCCAGAAGATTTGCTTTTAGCACTGTCATTCTCACCGACCGAGGGTCTAAAACTTCACGTGGTGTCTTTTGACACGGCTCTGCTGCAGACAGCTTTGCTGGACAGTTTGCTGCTGCTGGGGATCTGGCCCCTTCTGCCACAGCCAGCTCATCTAGGAAATAAAATTGCAGTGCATCGTGCCAGTCTGGTAGTTCTGGGGTGATTCGCAGTCAGTCTGCCACCAGTGCCTCACACTGGAGTTCTGTCAGAGGCTTCACATACTGACAGCGCTTGAGCTGTCTCCGCTCCCCTTTAAAGCTGCCTGTGACTTTTCTTTTCAAATCTTGTTTATGATTTTAAGTGTTTTGCTTGTTGGTAGCGAACTTTTTTTTTTATTGCTTTTCAGCTTTATGTTATGTTCTTGCACTCTGGTAAAGTGCAAAAGGCCTTTGTGTCTGTGTGTCTCACGCTGACTTCAATAGGGCTCACCCACACCTGCCAAAATAAACTTTCTGTATTACCGCTGTAGCATTTGCTGCAGGTAATGCTAGTTTGAAAGAGGGGGCAGATTCTTTCACCGGGTTGAAAACAGAAGCAGTTCTTGTCCCAGAAGACTTAGGGTTGCTTTTAGTTAGCGTTTGAAACTCTGATAGCAAGGGTGTTGTGTTGAAGGCAACATATGAATAAGAGCCAAGACAGCAGCGTTGCGGTGCTCTGCCGTTCTGCAGCATTGCCAGTGTCACAGCAGCTCTGCGCAGCGTGTTACAGCCTAATAAAACATCTCTTCTCTGAAAAAGTTGCCCTCACCCAAACGTAAATTGGCTATGAGAGAAGGCTTGCAATTAAATGATTGTGCACTGACGTCGGGGTCATTTTTGGGATCATTTTATCAAGTCTTGAAGATTTGTGCAAAGCAAGGGCTGCAGGAGGCTTTGCCTTCCGCGGCGCAGTAGTGGTTACGTTAATTGTCACCTGTGGCCGTGGTTGGATGTGGCCAGGAGCAATTTCTCCGCTTCTGGAATCTTACTTTAGCTTGACTCTGCCTTCAAAGCATCGACCAGTCTGTTTCTAATATTTATGATATGTAAGCTGCTGGCGACCTGACCTCTGCCCCTGGGTGCAGGGAAATGGCATGTATGTTCTGCTGGGATCAAGTTCTGCACCTCGGATGAGGGAAGATAAAGGCTTTGTTTAAAAATAAAGACATCACTCTCGGGTCTGTCAGTGGTACTGTACATTTTCCCCTCTGCTGCTCCGTGTTTACAGGCATAAACACAAAAAAGTAAATGTATGAGGAAGAGAGAGGAAGGTCAGAATATCAAGTGTCAAAAGTAGCCTATGAAATTTTATTGGCGGTGCATTTAATCAGTGCTAAGCGTTTTTTACAAGGTACGTACTACAAACAGTGGAACTGTAAAAATTTATGGAATGCTGTGTACAGTGTGGCCATTTATGAAGAAAGGAAATTTATATCCAGTTGAAATAAACCAAAGGGGAATGTTTTATGGAGACTCCTCAACAGTGGGGTGCGTCAAGTGAGATCTGTATGTGGGGAGGATGGGGTGCTTTCAGGAATTTCCTGATCTTTGAGGTGTTTTTCTGCTTCTTCAGCAGCTAACAATTTGCATCTTTCTGTGGCTCAAGTAGGCAGGATGCTGGATGCAGTGATGGTATGCTGCTTTATTATTTTTTTCTGTACAATGGAAAGGAAACACAAGTGAACAGCTGCTACTGGTATCTCTGGTACGAGGCTCTTGCTCTTGGGCTCGTTCCAGTCCAACAGTTTCTTGAGCAGCCCTTAATATCCAGCTGGGAAGGGTTAACTGAAGCCAATCACTTTGACATCAGCATTTTTTTGTTTCCTTTTTGGTCCGGTATTTTGTTGATGATAAAGCGCAGACTTAGTCAATTGAGAGATTCCAGAGCTGCAGAATCAGAGATAATTTAATTAACGGAATTGCTTGTGATTGCCCACTGGGACAGCGGGTAGGAATTGCTCGATTTAATTTGGAGAAACAAAGATCACATGCATGCTAATGTTTGACAAATAACCAGCGTTTGGGTTTAAGTTTTTTTTGCAGAGGAGCCGGGGAGGCAGCCAATTCCCAGGGGAGATTTCCCAGGAGGCAATTGCTGAGTAACAGCTCACAGTTACAGATAGGTCCTTTTTCCTCTTCCATGGTACTTTTTGCCCTTCTTCTGGCCTTTTACCCGAACAAAGCAAGGATTTGCTCAGCAGAAGAAAGTTTGTTCTTATTTTCAGTAGAAAATTGTGCATTGGGCACAAAGGCTGAAAACTATCACATGCTGTCTGTCCAGTCTCGTAGACTTGCTCCCTGGTACTCGACATCCTCAGCGGTGACTATCAAATTGTTGAAGAATTGCCCACGAAGTCCAGAGAGAAGTATAGGACCAACCTTCCTCCACAAGGAGCTCTACCTTTGTGTTCTTCCTCTTGCATAAACATTTTTGCTCAGGCTCCCCTGTTTATGGTCATGTAGGTCCACAGTGAGTAGAGCATGGATATGCTGTCATGATACCTTCTCGGCCAGGGAGGACAGTGCAGGTATCGGTGAGGCCACTCACACCTGCGTGGTTGGAGAAGCACCAGCGGTGGGGCTCAAGGCACAGCTCTTAGCAGCAGTTGTGCTCAGCAGGTCTCTCTGGAGGCTGATAAATGACGTTATCCAAACACGTCAAATCAGAGCGCTGAGGCGCAAAATTGTTAAAAGAGTCCTCCCACATCCAGCATGAGTTCAAGGCAAAGCCAGGCGAGCAGGGCTGTGGAAGCCAATTCCTTTTTCCTTGTAATTCCCTCTGCCTCCCTTGGCAGGGCAACTCGTACATAGCCTTACCCTCTCCGTGGAGCTCGGCTTTCTGACCCTCACTCCACCCTGGCCTTACCCTGTAAAACTTCTGCACAGGCTGCTCCTGGCTGTGTGCGGGCAAGCTCACACGAGGTGCGCACGCAAGAGGGAAGCCTGAGGGAGTTCCCAACATTGCTGCTGCAGGAAGAGTCACTCCAAGGTGATGCTTATCTTTAGGATACAAGCAGCAGGTTGACGGTAAAATGTCACTAAATGGAATGGCATGTGTCCCAAGTGTGCTGGCCACCACGGGAGCCAGACACATGGGAAGTGACTCTTGTCTTTATTCCATCCCTGGAGGTCGTTCCAGTTTCCTTTATTTACTAATGTTCTCCCTATTTCCCTTGACCTCATTTCCTCTGGGTTTTCGGAAGCAACCATGCAATTATCGCTCACTTTGGGTTGACCCTTGGCCGCCACGTCCCTGGTTGCTGCTGCTCTGGGAGGCTTTCCTGAAATCTCAAGTGCAAAATACTCAACTTGTGGCCAGAATCTCTCTCTTGTGAGATGGGAGCTGCGTCTTCGGCACTATGCCGTGCGTCAGGATTTGTCCTGAGAGCACACTTGGCAGGGAGAACATGGACTTTAAAGTCTATCACAGCTGAGCTTTGTTCAGCATTGGGAGATACTGCCGTGGCTAAAGCTCCCTCTCTTACCAATGCACCCCAGTCTTGTTAATAAATGTATATTTAACAATGTCTGGAGCGTATGAAGTGATAATAACTAAATCAATACCTCCCACATTGATTGTCCAGGATCCCTACAGCGTGACGCACGCAGCGGTGCGGTAATTTTCCAGCTAACTAGCACCCTGATCTACAGCCCTCCTATTGATTGGCCATTGTATCAGGCAGCCTCTGAGCATTATTGCTTATACCTCTATTCAGCCTCCTTTTCTGATTCATTCGTTTATTACTGGACAGGTGCGATTATCTCAGAGACTTTCCGAAATTGGCCGATGGGGGTCAGCCATTTACACTTCCATAAACAAGCCATTTTCTATCCCTTCCAGTTGTTGCAGAGGCAAATTTTTCCTTTTCGAGCTTTGACTGTTATTGGGCTGGGACCGGGGATGAATTGGCCTTTGCTTGGATGTGCTCAAGGATTCAACTTTTCCCTGTCCTTGCTGAGTCGCCTGCCCTTCGCAGGAGGACAGGTAGCTCCATGGATAGTAACAGGAAAATTTAGTAAGATGAGGTTCTGCTTGCCACTGGCTTTAGGCAGGAGCCACACTCACTGCTTTTAAAACTCCAGTACCCTTATGCGTGCAGGAAGGAGAAATGGGTTCCAGAAAGTCAAATTCAGCTGCAGCCTTCATCCAGCATCAGCTTGTTGATGGACCAGACTGGAAGGGAAACAATTTTCTCATCCAACAATGGCCTTCAAGCTATAAATAAATAATTCTCTTTCTTCCTTAAGCAGAACTAACATCTTTCTATACTTTCTTTGAAAACACTGACAACTCTTCCTTGAGGGTGAGAACCCAAACTGGAAGATGATAATGATTTATACCAATGAGCAGGAGCAAGTGGGTGTTGCACAGTGGGGAGTGCTGTCTCCTACTGAAGCTCTTTCATTTTGCTCCAAAGAATATTTATTGATATCAAGACTTGAATCCACAGTGTCCCTGTCCCCAGGCAGTCCTCACCCACTAGGCTATCACGGGACCTGTATTTCTTTGCCTTTTATGTAGTTTTGAAATTGTTACCATTTCACAGCAACTGTCATTTGCAATGAATCTGCTTCTGATGAAGGTCTCACCTCTGTTAGCTCGTGCAGAGTGTCTGATCTGTACAAAGGTAGAAGTGAAGTTGAAGGAGCTTTATAACACTGGTACTTAACCATGTGCACTCCTGCAGCTCTGGTGCCTTCTGAAGTGTCATAATTAGAAAAATCACTCAAGATCTTTTCAACTCACTCTGTTTCCAGAGCCTTGGGAAAAGCCAGCAGAATCCCCTCATGGGAGATACCTCAGGTCCCTCCCTGTGTGCCAGCGACAAGTGACTGATGAACAAAGGAGCGAGTCTGTGCGTGCAGTGGGAGTGCTGAGATTGCAGCTCACTTTTTTGGTTGTAGTAATTCCACCAGATCCGTGTTTTAGCCACCTGTTGGTGAATCATTCTCTAAAAAGGTAGAACACATAGGTGCTGTTGTGGGTTATGTTGTGATTGATGCAGCTTCTGGTGGCAAGTTCTTCAGGTTCTTCTGAGCTGGAGTCTGCTTGGACAGGCCTGAAATTCACTGACATACATGAAAATAACTGGTTTGTTTTGTTCTTTTGCAAGATTGAAAGCCTTAATGTCAGTGAAATACTCTGAACCTTTTCTGGGGAAGACTTGAGGGCCCCTCCCTATGTCTGCACTATGTAGAAATAGGATTTTCCAGCGTGCTGGAGTGACACATCCTTGTCTATAATGCTCCCTGCATCTTATTTGCTAAACGTTGCTGTCTGCCCTTGCTTGTAGGTTGGCAAGTTGCTCTTTTCACCAGCCTTGCAGAACACTTGCCTGCCCTCAGAACAGCGCTTCTGTGACAAAAGAGATAATGCTGCCCATCAAAAATGACCCTAGGAAATGGGAAAGCAGACATTGTGAAGCTGCTTTTATGGCCACTCTGTTGGCACAGTGTCCATTGCTTTTGGTTTCTTCTGTGTTTTTTTCAGTATCAGAACCCAAAAAGCTAGGGCTTTCTTCAATATAAAAGCACTGTGTTGATCCCGTGTAACGAGCTGATTTTGTGTTTCACAAGGTCAGTGGCCAGCAAAGATCCTCTAAGGGGAAGAGCAGCTCCTGTTACCCACAGAAAGTTATCTCGATGTACAGAACTTTGTCCAAAGCCCCCAGTGAATCTCTTACAGGAGACAAGAAAAGAAGCAGGAAACAAACAAAAAAAATAACTCCAAAAAATTTGTTCTTTAAATGCCTGTCTTGTGGAAATTTGTTCTGTATGAAGCTGGCGACCACAGCCCTGTTGTGTTCTGTCGTGATGTGTTTGCAAGTGTTTAGCAGAACACCTCAAAGAATTCCTGCTGGGCTTTTCAGGAATTCTTCTTCAGTACAAGCTGTATTAGTGTGGATGTATTAGTTCGAATGTTGCCATTTCCTGTGCGGTACCTGTTGTGGGATCCTTTGTCCCCTGAACTCTTAATGATCTTGTGTGCTCGGTGATGCTTACTCTCCATCATCTTTTGCAGAATTACAGAAGACTCTGCAGTGACAACATTTGAAGCGTTAAAGGCGCGTGTCCGTGAGTTAGAAAGGCAGCTTTCCCGTGGGGACCGCTATAAATGTCTCATTTGCATGGTGAGTAGCACTCCACTCGTGGTAATGAATCAGAAATGTCTTGGTATCTTTGCTGAGGAGGGGAGAAGCTTTTCTTCTTTTTTGAGTGGAATGGGGGAGCTCATCTTTGTCCCTGTACACCGATTAGCCTTCCAAATGAAGATGCTGGATCTCTTTAGCAATTGAAATTCCTGTATGCCTTACATTGTTCCATTGGTATTTGTAGCTGTACCTCAGTATCGGGGCAAGAAAGCCCCAACTTGGAAAGACTTGCAGCCTTCCTGTAGAAAACTCCCAGATTGCAGCATCCTCTTCCTGCCTGTGCAGATTTACATACACAGAAGAGAGCAGAGTCCATGCTCTGAGACCCACCACATGAATTGAGAACAGGAATGTTTCCTGAGTGTTTAAAAGTTGTCGATGTCGTGCCTGCTCTGTGGTGATGCTGTGGCCGTTTTAAAGAAGGGCAGCAGCTCCCTCTCATGGTCTGAGCCTGCAAAGCTTTGCATCCGTTAGGTTTTTATTTTGCTGGTAGAGGGAGAAAAGGAAGAGGAAGAGGGCTGCTTCTGCAACTTCAGCGTGATGTGTGACGCTCTCTGTCCCAGCTCCCCACCGGTGGGTATGGGAGTGCAATCCCCCTCTCTCATCCCACAGGAGGGACAACAGCTTGCTGCTCATTTCCAGAGGTTTATGAGCAATGACAGAAAATTCTCAACAGAAGGCATGTCTGCCTAAAGAGCAGCAGCATTCTTGGGATGTAGTTAAGCTGTTCCTGCAGAGCTAAGAGTTGAGATAAGGGTTAATCTTACGCTGTCACTGGTTTTTGTATGATCTGGTGACCTTTCTGATGACAATAATAGCAGGTGGCCACAGCAGCTTCAGATGCTCTTGCGATAACTGTGCTGAGCCAGGTCGCCACTTGAGTGGATTATGGGCTTCCAGCAGGAGTTCTGGGAAGCCAGAAAAATGGACCGCAGGAAACTTTCTGCCTTTCCTGCACAAACATTACAAAAATACAGATTTGCATATTACACAAACTTAGATTTTTTTTGTTACCCACAAAGAAAGGTGTTTCGATGTGGTTGGGAGCAAAGAATCAGCAGATGCCTGCCATGGAGATAACCTGTTTGCTTCTTCTCCCAGGACTCCTACACAATGCCCCTGACTTCCATTCAGTGCTGGCACGTGCACTGTGAAGAATGCTGGCTGCGGACTCTGGTGAGGCTCTTGGCTAATTTCTTGTTGACTTACAGAGTTTTTCCCCCTCTCTTCTGGGATACTTAATTTAAATCACCACAGGGAAAGGTGCTCTTTTGCTTGATATTAAACACTGAGTGCTGTGCCTGCAGACTTCCCAAACGTTGCTGTTTAACACCCATCTCCAGCTTTGACTTGAACGAGTTAGTTTGAGTCGTGACCAAGGTGCAGCCCTGCCCCTTGCTGGCTCCTCTGCCACTGTGGGGACAGGCATTGCTCGTGTAAAAGCTCTGTGCTGGGGACAGCCTTGCCTTACAGTAATTTCCTGTGGGGCATCCATGCAGAGAGGTAAAGCTGTGCGAATGGAGGCCAAATCCACTGAGATTTCATGGAATGGGTAGCTTTTGAGAAACCTAATATTCCCGTGAAGCAAAGGGAATCATCTTCAGTATACATGATGTGGAAGGGAGCGTTTATGAATATGAATCTATATTTTTCAGATTATTTGAAATAGCACTGTGCAGTTTTCAAGCGTATGCCATTCTGTTTGGAAGATTGGGGACTACTTTGAATATTGAATAGGTGACCCAGTGCAGTAGTAATTTATACATGTCTTAAAGGACATCAGGTTAAAATTTACAGTGTTATTAAATAAAGTGTTTTCCTTTCCTGTGTTAAAACTGCAGGCTTTATAATCAGCCTTTAATGTCCCCTCTGCAGCTGATTTTAAAGCATTCATTTTGCTCAGGTTGGGGAGTGGAAAATAGTCGGTTGTGCTTTCTAGTTCTCCTGTTAGCAAGATGATACAGTGTTGGGTTGCAAAAAATGTAAGGGAATGCCACTCCTAAAAAACTGTTCCTGTAAGGCATTACCAAACCTAGTTTACAGAACGTGTTGTGTGCTTGGAATTACGATTCAGCCGATCGTGCACCTTTAAATCTTGCCTTTTAAAAGTCTTGTCCAAGAAAAGTTACCAGGATGGTGAAGTGCCTGTGGGCTTGAGTACTAATAGCAACTCAATAACTTGGTGATCCCTTGGGCTGTATTTTATAGCTCTTCAGCTACACCCCGTCACTATTTAGATTATACAAGCTTTTGTAAACATTTTAGCAGCATGTTATAAAAGACACATATGTGGGTACGGAGCTGTGAGGTGTTTGGATGAATGTGTGCTCTGCCACCTCTGCTAAGTGAGGAGTATTCCTGTCCTTCAGCGGTGCTACAAGCAGAGGATAAAACGCTAATTTCTTTTTCATTTTCTTTGCTCTGAAGTCTGTGTCCTCATCCCAGTAGTTCTAAGTCATCTTCTAGATCTGTGGCACTGATTTCAGGCTGTTCCTAGGCTCAGCAGCAACTTAGTTCAACTTCAGTCAGACCCCTTTGTCTCATGTGCAGTGGTCACGGCTGCTCCTGAGAAGCAGGGAACCCCTCTCCAGGTGCTCAGGGGTTGGCATTTACCTTTGCAGCTGGGGGGGGAATATCATCTCCCTGCCTAGATATCTGTGAGGAAGGTGGGGATGGAGCTGGCTGTGTGCTGTCTGTGCATGGCTCTTCTGCCAACCAGGCAGGCGAGATGGGAATAGTCCAGCACAACATCATGTTAGGAGTTGGCACTTGCATAGGGGAAGCAATTAATAAGTGGCTACTCATGTGTTCCCCAGTCCTAGCCTCTCCCTGCAGCCCCCAATTTATTAAACTAGGTCTTTTCACGAGGCATGCTTGCACTCCCTCTCCCGTCTCAAAAAAAAAAAAATCTCCCAGCCTGTGTTCGCATGTTTCTAATGTAACCATTAAAATGTAGCCCGAAGACAGCAATAAAAACCCTGGAACGCCTTGGTGCTTTTGTGTCTTGATCAAAGTCAATGTGTGTAATCTCGTTAAGACTGCCCTCCTTCCCCCCTCCTTTTTTATGAATTTAATGGCATACAGCAGCTGGGCTCAGTGTTTAATGCTCACCAACCTGCATTGTTCTAATTAAGGTATCTCCTTTTATTTCGGGCACAAAAGAGACTCTTGGTTTTTTTAACAAGCGAGGAGCTGTGGGATAGTGTGTGTAATAATCGCTGCTGTTACCTTTCCCTGGGTATAAAGCTGGCTCCCCGGCGGGGGTGGGAGGAGGGAGCCTACGCGTGCAGCACACATGGAAAGACTTGGCTGGGGAGAGAGGGGCAACATTTTTCTTCTGTTGTGCAATAAACAATTTGTTGGAGTTAATAGGAGTTGGGGCGGGCGGGTTGTGTCCGGCTTCCGGCCTCTTTTGAACATTCTGGAGATCTGCCATCCCTGCTGGTGAAAAGTCCCCTTTCTCCTGTGAGCCTGTGGTTTACGTGCCCAGCCGAGCACTAATATTAAATGAGAGTGTGAGTGTGTCTGTGAGAGAGACAGGGAGGACCCTGTGTTGAACAAGGCCCTGGAACTGAAGGCTCAGAGTGCCTGGGAGCACTTCTAAACCACTGCGGGGTATCGAAGATGGAGAAATTTGGTGCTGGCATCTGTCTATGGACCAGAGGAGGTGAAGTGGTTTTTTAAAAGGTTTAAGGTTTAAATATTTTGTAGGATACGATGTTGTAACGGTCTGAGCATCTCTAGTATCCTCTGACTTCCGTGTTGTCTATGGCACTGATGAGGATTAAATCTTTAAAGCACTTAGGCTTCCTGAAACAGAATTTTTGGACTTTTGGCTCTTGATGTCCAGTTCCAAATTATAACTGTTCTGTTGCAATGGGAGAGGGGGAGACTTTTTTAATCACCAACTCCACAAATGGCTGCTGGGCTCTCTGGCTTAGGTAACGTATTACTAGAGCTCAGTGCATCAAACCAGCTCCAAGTTCTGGGGATCCACTGGAGCAGACTCCATCTCTGCCTCCTGTTGCTGCATTGGATTAACGTGAAGGAAAGGCTGGGGTTGCAGAAAGGGACCCTGGAAATGGGAGTAAGAGAACCAAGATCATGGTGCTTGCTGAGTTAGCCAGCCCTTCAGCGCCAACAGAAATTGCTTGATTGGACGGTCCTCATCATGGAGGCCATGGAGAAAGGGAGGAACCATCTTTTACTCAGATTCAGGACTTGACGAGTTGAGTGGTTTTCTCTCGGTCCATTTGCTCTGTGAGCAGAACAGGTCTGTCTGAGGGCTCTGGTCCAGAAGACACAGGCTAAAGGTGCGCATACGCTGTGGGCAGCTCTGTGGCTGTAGGCACAGTAGCAATAGAGGCAGCGAGAGGAGTACAAGGATGTGTTGCTTGATGCTATATGATCATGCCTTGGACGTTAGTGAGAACAGGTTTGGTGTGTGTCCATTAGCAGTTATTTAGGTTGAGGTGATCTTGCCAAGGGAATGGGTCAGGGAGTTCTTGATGTCCCTCAGAGCTGTAATCCTGTGATCTCCCCAAACCCTGGTATCCTTCCTTTTGAAGTAAATGGAGTTAGAAAGTAAGACAGGTTGTTTGCCAGTGATGGAGCTGTTGGTGGGTGCAGGCATGCAGGGGCTGAAGGAGGGCAGGTCAGTTTGAGCAGGTGCAGTTTGCTGAGTTTCCCCAATCTCCTGTACAGCTAGATCCAGCATTTCCTATGAGTATTGGCTGACCCAAGGCTTGTACTTGTTTATTTGAAAATGTCAGCTGCAAAAGCAAGAAAAAAAATCTCTTCTAGAAAGCCTTCTTCATCACAGAACGTGCTTCCAGGGGATCCATCGATAGATATGTGTGCTTTTCAGTTGACACATTTATATCTCTGGTAGATGACACTACAATGTTCTTGTCCTTGTCACTTTTTCTAGGCTATGGTATATGGTATATATCCCATGTGGGCTGCAGTATTTCTGTAAGAAACAGTTGCAGACATAGAGCAGTCCTTCTGGGTGATTCCTTAGGGCTTCTTTCCAGCAACATAGGGACCTCCTGAGTCAGCAGCTACGTGCAGGATGCTGTGCTTGGTCCTTCATGATGTTCCCATCTACCCTGAGGTTGACCAGTTATTTATTAACATATTTCAGATTTGGCTTCCAACAACCTGTGGCACTGAGCTCCACCTTTTGAGGAGGCTCTGTGAAAAGGGACACTCTCCTGATTGCTTTAACCCTGACAACTGGAGGTACCCCACACTGGCAGTGGTGGACAGCTGCTTCTCTGCAAATCAGCACTTGCAGAGAAGAACCACTTCGTGTGCAGGCGTGGGGAGAGGGGGCTGTTGCCTTGGTTGAGAACTGGATCTTGGAGTTCCATTCTTCTCCTGGCAGAAGCTGGCTCTTGGTTTGGGTCCCTCCTGTCATCTCTCTACTTTGGTTTTTCTTCCTATTAAATAGGCAAGCTTTGAGCCCAGGTTTGATGGTGGCACTGGGTAGGTGAAGTTGTTCTGTGTGTTTGTGTTTCTCTAATCTCTCTGCCTGGTAGCATATTCTACTTGGAAACTACCCATTTTTAGATCCACAGGACAGCAGGAAGTGCCTAAATCCTTCCTTTTGAGTTTTCTTGCTTTAGCCAATTTATAGCAGACATCATGCTTTTTTTTTTTTTTTTAAGAGGCAACTTGAAGACAAAATACTCCAATCCTTCCTGGCACCATGTGAGCCCTAACGACTTCTCAACATCTCAGCTCTCGTTAATGTATTTTTCAAACTACTACCCCAAGTGATTAGCCTGTATTGTGGATCAATCACTTGCCAAATTTTAATTAAGAAAGGAGGAGAAAAAATAAACTCCATCCTGATTCCAGCTCCTTTTCTTTGCTTTGTAACAGCCCTGGAGCAAACTTCTTGCAGCCAACTTTTATAAACCCCTCAAAACTGGGGTTTATAATGGAAAAGCTGAGGTGGCCTTTACTCTAGCACACCCAGCTATAACACATCAAGGCTTTTCCATGAAGCTATGATGAAAGGAGCAGAAGGACCTGGAAAAAAAAAAAAAAAGGAAAGAAAGAAAGAAATGGCCGACAGGTGGGACTTATTATTCCACAGCATTTTTATTTCAAGGGAAAAGTTTAGTAACCCCAGCTGGCAGGTGAGCGATGGGGGAGCAAACGCTTTTTCATTGTGCCTGTGCCAGCATGTGTGTGTGTACAAGCTTATGTGCCTCTCTACAAGAGAGGAGAGCTTAAATGCTCGTGCCCATAAATGTTGTACACCTACACTGTAAAGTCAGATGTAAGGAGCAAGGTTCTAAGCAACTGCAATCTAAAAAGAAAAAATTGGGACTTAGTTCTGAATTTAGCACACGTGCGTATGTGTGCAAAGGGTGACAGTTTCATTTTAAAGAAAAAGAAAAGAAAAAAAGATAAAGGCTTCCCCAAGGGTCTAAAGCCATTCTGTTTGCTTGAACTGTTTAATACCAAGTGTAAGTACTAGGGAAACCCAGAAACCTCTGCCTGGCTCCACGTGCAGCGTTCAGGCCAGGCTGCTGAAGGGCTCTGGGATGCCCTTGTTCCCTCCCATGTACCCAGAGCTCAAGATGAGCTGCAGGTGAAGCAACTGAATCAATCTTCAATCGCACAGCTTTTGCAGAAAATGGGTCAAGCTACATATGGTTGGGTTCTGCCTTCTGGTGTGGTCAAAAACTTGGTCCTGGCTGCCCATGTGCAGATCTCCAGGACAGAGATCCTGGGATCTGGCAGGATAAATCCACCCATCTCCCCTTTCCCTGTGATGTGAAGGAATTGCATACCTGACCTTGCTTTGCCACTGAAGAGAGGAGCAAAGGTGCAGCTGGTTTAATCAGGCTTGTTCTGCCATCCTGTGGGCTGTGTGGAAGGCTCAGGCTTACAGTGAGCACCTGTGTGGCCTTTTGGGCAAGGTGGCTTTCCAGGAATCTGTCCTTCTGAAGTGTCGCTGTCTGGTCTGTGTTAGTGAGGTTGCCCTTGCTAAGGGCCACACACATCTGCCTGCAGCTGTCTCGGTCCACCTCCAAATCCTGGAATGGAGCATGATGCAAGACAGTGAGATGGCAGCAGCTGAGATTGGTTTTTAGTGCTCTTCCCCACCCACCAACAGCCCAGCATCTCCCAACTTCAGCAGAGCTAAAGGGAGATAGCTGCTGAAGTGCTTTCCACCTTTGCACAGGAGCACTGAGGGATAAGGGGACATGGATTTAGGTGGCAGCAAGCACTTTCCTTCATCCTTCTCCCCAGGCTGAAGGCAGGCCCAGGCATTTTGATGGGTCAGGAAACTGGTCTTGCAGAAGGCACCTCTTCCTGGTGCGTTTTGCCCGGAGAGGCAGAAGCTCCAGCTACTTGGTTGGATGCTTCACTGCCTCTTGCCAAGAAGCTGTGCCTTTCTTGGGAAGCAGAGCGTGGACACAGATGTGTGCAGTTGTCACATCTGGAATGCCTTACATCCCCATGCACAGTTACTTCTGCTTGTTTGGGCACACAGGAAAGCTTGATGGGCAGCTGCCAACTGCATCCTCCACATCCCCCTGCCACTTCCCCTGGGACCCTCCAGGTGCAAAGATGATGCCAAAAGGCCAATCAGATGCAACAGGTGCCTCGGAGAACCGGGGAGCTGCCTGGTTATGCGGGGACTGTATTGAAACAGGCTGGTTCTTGGTATTTGCATCCCGATTAGTGAGCCTCTCCTTAGCGGTGCTGCTACTTAGCAGTGGCTTTAAGGGTGCCAAAAGGGGCAGATACTTAGATTTTTCTTTCCATCTGAATAGCCACTTCCAGAAGATTTTACTGGGACATGCAGGGTTAGAGCTTGCCCTTTTCTGCTGCTGGAGATCCAAACCTGTGGTCTTGAGCACAAGCAAAGAGGTTTTTTATGTAAATAGGCTCTGTTGAAGTCCGGTGCAGTCAGTCTTCGATTTCATCAGGGTTTTAAGCCTTTCCTTCTAGTTGTGGTTTGTGCTTGCACTTCCCAGAATCCACTATGGCCAAGTCCACTCTGTGAAGACCAGTGCATTGCACAGGCACAGTGGGATGGTCCCTGCCCCAAAAAGGTGATAATCTCAACAGACACAGTAGTTAGTGCGGGGATAAGTGCCACGTGGCTAGAAGGATTGCAGGCATCAGCACCATCCACACCACCAGTGGTCCATCCCACTGCCAGTCTGTCACCCACCCTGAGAGTGATGTCTTGGGTGTCTGTTATGTGTTTCATTCAACTCTCTTTCAACAGATCTTTGTGTGTGGCTGTTTAGGTCTCGGGTGTAGGTGCCTGTGGTTCCCATGTGCGTTGGAGGAGCAGCTCAGCCTGGGGAATCAGACAGAAGCCTGATTGCTCACAAGTCCAAAGCTCAGGGAACAGTGAGCACACAAAGTCTGTGTCTGCTGGGTATAACACACGCTGTGGTCAGGAGGGGGCTGATTCAAGGCTGGTCTGTGAGGGCTTTTCGGTGGTATTCGGGACTACAGAGTAAACGTGGCTTGGGCCTCTTTGGAGTGACATCCCTGTGGATTACTTGCACCTGTGTAAATTTTCTGTACTTGGTACTCTCTCCTCCAGATTCTCCTTAGTCCAGGGAGCTTCCCAGGGGAGAAAGCCCCCATCCTCTCTTTCTGTCGGTGTTGTCACAGAGCAGAGAGGACCTTTGCTAAGCTCTAAGCTTGCCTTTTTTAAGCAGCAGTGCCAGCCCCTCTGCCAGGGATGTCCCCAAATGCAGGTAGCAATACCGAAGCAGTGTGGCAGGTCACGGTCCTGCCACTCAGTCCACGTCCTGCAAACTGCTTCTCTCCCTGCTGCAGGTACTGAACAAGCCCTGCCAGGGGGGAGCAGCAGCAGCAGCGCTGAGCCCAGCAGCTTTGGTTCTGCCAACAAACTCTGTGCAAGCCGGCAGGCTCTCACACGGCACGTTGCATCCCTGTCAGCTCACTTGTCATGCCGAGCACTGCGTGTTAGCCGCTGGAAGGGCCTGTCTGACAGCAGGGAGCACAACACGGGGTGCTCAGACAGAGCCTGTGCTCGGTTCTGTGCGGCGGGAGGTTGTGTTGAGGCTGCGGTCAAAGTAGAAAGCCAGGGCATCCCAATTTCCTCGCTGCCGCTGCTGCAGACAGGAGGCTGCCTCGCAGCAGAGCCATCGTTCTGTCATTTTTCCCATCAGCTGTCTGTCACATCTGCCAATCTAATGATGACCAGCTTAGGTTGACCCCGATTCTGAGGCTTATTAACACCCTTTTGCTGTCAGACTCGGTGACAGATGGCACATCAGCCCTTGTTTTATTTCGTGTAGTGTTCATGTGAGCCGCCCATTACCTCGCCCCAGTTCACAGTTTCCCAGTTCCAGCTCACCTTGGCAGAACAGACTTGTCTCTGCAGCATCTCTGGAGAGCTGGGGGAGGACAGGACAGGGGTTTCCTTCACGGCAGGAGCTCTGGGGGCTTTCATGGGATGGCTGAGGCAGTCCTGCACGCACTGCCCTGAAAGGGATGGCGCAGTTGCGCCATGAACTGGTTCAGTTTCTGCACTTGGTTTTCTGCCTGCTCCTTGCCCTGAACTGGCTGATGGTGGGGTGCAGGTGGGCAAGAGGAGCAGAGAGGAGCAGATCTGCCTGCCAGCCTGTGAGGACAGTGCGGTGGGATGGGGAGCTCAGGCCAGTCTGTCTGCAGAGGGTCCTCTCCCCGTATCTCCTGGGTTTGGTGATGTGTCGTGGCTCTGGATTTCAGCCTCCTGTAGGCTGCTGCCTACCCAGCTGCCTCATTCTGTCTAAACATGAGAAGAAACTTCTTTACTTTGTGGGTGGCAGAGCACTAGAACGGGCTGCCCAGAGAGGTGGTGGAGTCTCCATCTCTGGAGACGTTCAAAACCTGCCTGGATGCAATCCTGTGCAATCTGCTCTAGGAGGACCTGCTTTGGCAGGGGGGTTGGACTAGGTGGTCTCCAGAGGTCCCTTCCAAGCCAATATCATTCTGTGATTCTGTGCTGGGGGGTGGAGTGGGGCAAGGGGCTTGCAGGGCAGGAAGGACATTGGGGTTCCCCCTTCTCGCAGCTTGTGCCTCCTCCTGGGAGGGCATGGCCCTACCTGGAGGGGAGGGCGGGTGGCCTTGCTGCCCCTGCTCCTGAGATCATGCGGATTGTCCCCCTTCCCTGTCTCATGCTGTTCATCTCGTTTGCTGGTTGCAGGGTGCCAAGAAGCTCTGTCCCCAGTGTAACACCATCACGTCTCCCGGAGACCTTCGGCGCATCTACTTATGAAGGACCCAGCAGGAGGGCGGGACCCAGCTACTCAGCTCAGCTCATCACACCAAGGGGGAGAAGAACGACAGCAACACAAAAAAACAGACGTTTTAAAATGTAAAGGAAAAAGAAAAAGAAAAAAAAAAAAAAGAGAAAAAACAAACAACAAACCAGAGACTCCAGACATGGACTCGAGGATACAGGAGCATTGGGGAGCCTCGGCTCCCAGGTCCCGCATGTTGAGACCTCCTTCAGCATCTGCAGCGGGCAAAACCAAACCCTTTGTTGTGAAGCCCCCTTTTTTAAAACCAGTATTCCCCATCCACCCATTCCCTGGAGCTGGCTTTGCATCGCGGATGGCTCGTGAGCCCTCCTTTGGACTGTGTTGTTGACCACTCTGCCCCCAGGAGACTGGGGAAGGGACCCTTGACAGAAAGATGTTAAATAACCTGTAACTTGTGTTCTTTGTTCAGTTTTTTTTTGTTTTGTTTTTTATTTGTTTTGGTTTGGTTTTTGGTTTGGTTCTGTTTTGGTTTCTTGTGGTGTTCTAGTGATAAAGAAAAAGGTTTAAAGAAAAAAAAAAAAAACACACCCAGGCAGAAATGAAGCACATGTAATATAGATTATATATGTTTACAATGTTGTGTATAAATGGGATAGACTCAAACATTACATACTAATAAGTTTCCCTTTCTTTTTTTTGGGTTGTATTTTTTTTAAAGAAGAAAAAAAAATGAGCAGAGAACATTAAACCCATATTTTTCTTGGTTCAGCAAAGTTTTGGCATTAAAGTCATTAGTTTAAAAAAAGTATATATATACATATATATAATATAAATGGTTTAATGTTCTGTGGTGTATATTTCCTCATTCAGATATGAAGTTAACAGCTTTTAGTAATGGCTGTAGCATTGCCCATAACTTACAGAACTTATGGGGAGTAGAGGAGGTGGATTTTTGTCATTAGTTGTAGCTAATGGGGCTATTTATAATAGAATCGTTATCCCCGGAAAGACACGGCTTTTAACTCCCCGCCGGGGGACTGGGCAGGGCGGGGGGATCTGGCTCAGCCCCCTTTGCCTTTCCCAGGGGCTGGGGAAGGGGCAAACGGTGTGGAGCTGGAGGATGGCAGCCTGCCCACAGCCCTGTCCTCTCCCCGGGCCCTGAGCCCCTGCTCCAGGGTCCTGCTGTCCCCCTCCTGCCTCCTCCAAAGCCCCCTCCCCTCCATGCTTTGCTTTCCCCCCACGGTGGGCAGCATTTGCTGCCTGAGCTGCTCCCGGTGCCTGCTGCCGAGGCAGGACAGCAGGGAAGCAGCGGGCACCAGGAGGGATGGCAGGGGACAGGGTGGCCCTGCTGGTGGCTTCTCCTGGAGAGGCTCAGCGCTTCCCCAGCGCTGCCCAGCAGAGATGCACAAGCCCTGGCAGAGCCAGCCTTGCCCCATGCCGGCTCCCCCGGCTGCTGCTCTCCTGCCTGCATTTTTGCAAAAGAGGTTCTGGCATCAGGGCGGGAGCCAGCACTGCCTTGTCCCCACAGCCACCCCTGGGGCTCGCCAGCAGAGATGCTTCCAGCCAAAGCCAGAGGCTTCCCGCAGCTCCGGCTTCTTCCATGCAGTCCCTCATGCTTGTCCCTGTTTCCTGTATCCTCAGCCTTAACCAAAGCTGCCATCTGGCCTGGCTTTTTGTTGTTTTTTCTTTTATTTTCAGGACGCAAGAAACAAATACTGATCCATTTCCACACGCCCCGTGTGCTGACTTTTCCCAGCCCCACGCCATGCAGCCCGTCTCCACCTCCCTGGGCAGTCACAGGGTGCCAACTCCCTGAAGCCAGAAGACGGGGAGATGAGGTTCCTCCTCTCCCTCTGCTCCCACAAGGTCTTTCCAAGCAGATCCCACCTGGCAGCACAACGTGGCTGAGGCATTTTAAGACAGTTTGGAAACAGCAGTGGGTGAAGGATTCAGAGCTGGGACCCCCAGGGCTGTTGCAGAGAGGGAGGGGCTGGGGAGCAGGATGCTTCAGGGATGATGGTCCCATCACCACTTCCCTGCCCTCAGCTTGATGCTGTTTAGCAGAAAGGAGCTGCTGTCCTTGGCATTTCCCGAGTGATTTCAGAAGGATCTGAACTGCACCCCCCCAAAAAAAAACTAAAACGCAAACCGAATTGAAGGAGCTGTATTTTATAAGCATCTTGGCAAAAGGCAGCAATTCCTGATCGAGAGTTTCCCGCATCTCCAGTCTCACAGCAGCCTGGTGGCCTTTGAGACCCTCCCCTGCTCAGGGTTGCATCCCTGCAGAGCTGCTGGGGTCCAGAGGAAGCCGAGGTGCCCCAGGAGGGTCCTGCCCCCCTGGGGAGGCTGCGGGCAGGGGAAGGGGCCACATCAGTGGGCATCACTGCTGAGGAATCCCTGGCCAGCAGCACGGGGCAGGGGAAGGGCAGGAAAGTGCAACTCGGGTGGGGGTTTGTAAAGGAGGGGAAAAATTTGGGGGGATCACAACTGGGCTGCAAGTGCCACCCATCTGGGTCTGCACTGCCTGGGTCTCAGAGATGAATCTGGGGAGGGTGCAGTGGGGGGGTTTGAGAGGCAGCCAGGAAGGGGGAGAGGGCAAGACATTCCATCTCATCCCAGCCCAGCCCAGCCCTTCCTCGGAAACAGGCCACGGGTGGGAGCCAGGTTTTCTGGTGGGGGTTGTGGATCAGCCGTGAGCTCTGTGTACGTGTAAAACCATATGTAACTAGTCATTGGTTCTTTGTTTTGGGGGTTACTTTTTGTTTGGTTTTTTTTTTGTTTGTTTTCAATTGTAAAACCATCCCCTGTTTTCAAAGTGGGGGGAGGGAGGAGGCTGCAGGGGGAAGGCTGAGGAAAGAGGCATCCCGGTTTGTAACACGCATCTGCCGTATCCCCTCTTCTGTAATTAGTTTAAATGATTTTAAAAAGAAAAAAAGAAAAAAAAAACAACCAATTTTTTTTTTTAAATATCGGAGTTACCTATCTTTGCCCAAAGAATCCCAGTTGCACAAAGCGATATTCCGGTGTGTCGATGAGTGTGTGTCGGTGTATATTATACAAAGAGGTACTTGTCACTCCCGTTTGTAAACTACATTTGACATTAATTAAACAAGTATAAATCTTCTCGGGTGCTTCCCGCCTTTCTGTGTTTCCCTTTGCAGGCGAGAGGCAGCGGAGGAGACACACACCCCTCCTTACCCCCCCACACCATATGTCCCAGCCCCTGGGTGTGGGTAATGTCCCCAAGGGGAGCACTCATCCTATTTTGGGGTGCAGAGGCAGATGCTGGGGGATTCTGCTGGGGCAGGACATCCCACCCCAGCATCCCCCTGCAACGATGCGTCTCTGCCCCACCACGGATGGCGTCCCCCAACTTGTGTGTGTGTCCCCTGCCCACAGAGCCAGGAGGGCAGGGCGAAGGGCACACCTCGGGGGACACACACCGCCCCCCGTAATGAAGTCTCGTGGCTGCATTAGTTGGGGGCAGGAGGCGCCCAGCCCCAGCAGATCTATACGTCCTGCATTAGGGGCCACCGGGGCGGTATAGGGTTACCCGCAGCAGCAGGGACAGGGCGGCTGCCCTGCTGGCGGGGGGTGGAGGTCAAGTTCCCCCCCAGCGTGGGGCTGGCGCCGATGTTTTCAGTTTACAAACATTTTGCAGACGGGTCGATGGGGTGTTCAACCCCTTCCCGTGGCTGCAGCCCCTGGGGACGGGGTGCTGGGCGGGGGTCCCCAGACTGGTGAGGGGTGGGCAGCTGGGATGAAAGTGTCCTTTTTCCATCTCCAGTGGCAAGGATGGAGAGAGGAGTGGATTTGGTTGCTTTTTTTTTTTTTTTTTTTGGCTGGCGAGGAGCAGCAGGGCATCTCAGCAACCCTCAGCCCAGAGGAGGCCTGAGGCCAGGATGAGGGGCAGGAAACCTCCCTCCCTCCCCCGCCGCCCACCCCGCAGCGGGCTGCTAATATTTTATTTAAAATATCTTTAGGAAGCGGAGGGCCGTGATGTATCGGATGTATTGAGAAAATGCTAATGTGTAATAGCGTGTGTCAGGGGCCTCGTTCATCACCCCGTGCCGCCTTCTGGGGGATCCATATCTAATTAACAGTAATGAATGAGGGAGCCCACCTAATGACAGCCCGCCAGTTTGTTATGGAAATGAGGCAATCCCATTAGGCAAAACACTTAATTAAACAAACTGCTCGGAGAGGAGGCTGAAGCAGGATGGGCACAGGCCCTTTGGGGAACCAGGGGCCCCCAGTACGGTGCCCCCCACGCACTCACACATGCCAGGTGGGAGGCACAGAGCCAAGTGCCCACGGACAACCCCACAGCCATGGGCTGGGAGAGCTGAGAGGGACACATGGGGGTGGTCCGGGCTGGGGAGGGGTCAGCGGGGCTGTTTGCATCCCCCTCCCGTCTCTCTGGCACGTCAATGGGCGCAGAGGCCAAACACAGATTTCCAATCAAACGTGTGTACTTGGCTCCTGCTCTATTGACACTGAAGCAAGAAGGGCTCAAGGTTAATTCCTTATCAATACCCGATTGTCAGCTCATTCATCACCCGGGGAGGGCAGGGGCTGCCCAAGCTCTCCCTGCCCCAGCCCCCACGGGTTTGGGAGGGTGGCTGAAAGATGCCATGCACCTCCCTGCCCACCCCAGCCCTGCCTGGGCAGCCCATCTCCAGTCCGTGCTGCAGGGGACAGATGTGGAGCCCTGTGAGGATGTGGAAATGAGGGGATGGGGGCTCAAGTTCAAAGGGAAGGGGATGGGGGAAGGATGCTGGGCAGGCAGAGTAGGCAGCTGCCTGGTGAGCCCCTTGCCTATTACCAGGGTTGGATGCAGGAGCTGTGCAAAGGGGGTACATTTGGGGGGAGGGACGGTTGGTCAGATGGTGGCTGTGACCCCTGTTTGTGCTGTTTCCTAATTGCCCCCCAAACCCCCAGCCTTCTGGTGTACTGGGGAGGATGGTCCTGCCAGCCTTTCCAGAGAGCAGCTCTAAGCTCAGCTCCTTCCCCAGAGCTGGGGGGCTATAGGGAATCCAAAGAACCTCCAGTGTCACAATGTGTGGGGTTTCCAGAGGCTGGGCCACAGTCTGTCTAACCAAAATATTGCACAGCTCTGCCTAAAAGTTAGACAGCCCTCTCTGGGTGACGGAGAGGGAAATGTTGTGATCTGGCCTGCCAGCAGGGTAAGGGCAGCAAAGCTATTCCTGCCACTAGAAAGGTATAGAATCATGTCATATAGACACAGGACACAGACAGAAGGTTTTAACATCCAGTTAAAAGACGAAAAATGGGATCTAGTACGACTTCCATGGGCAGGCACCTCAGGGTTAGATGCTGTTCCATATTAAATCACGATCTCTCCCTCTGCTTCTCAGAGTTTGCTCTTGCAGGTCTTTTGCCTCGCCTCGAGAGGGGACTTTATGCGGGAGATGCTCTCCAGCACACAGAAGCGTCAGGCTGAGCTGCGCTGTTGGCGTCTTCTCCAGCATCTGCTGTGCTTGTCTTCTGAACTAGACATCTCTCCACGAAGGAAAGAGGGGACCTGCTGCCACCTCGTGGAGCCCCGCTCCCTCCCAGCCCGGAGCATCCCACACCGCTGGCGTCAGGGCGGTTGTCACAGTTGCCCTGGGCCAGTTCCCTCCTCCATCACCACCACGGGCTGACGGAGACCACCCTCACACCAACCTGCTTCTCTTTATAGGAAGCACAACGTGGGGTTGGGGTGCTCGTTTCCATTTCCAGCCACCCACCCTCGCTTCCCCACCAGAGACAGAGCTTCACACGTTAGGCCACAAAACAAACCACCCAACCCAACAAACTCGGACACTAGAGCATGCCCTGAAGTGCCACATCTACACATTTCTTAAATACCTCCAGGGATGGTGACTCCACCACCTCCCTGGGCAAGCTGTTCCAGTGCCTGACCACCCTCTCAGGGAAGTAATTCCTCCTAATATCCAATGTAAACTTCCCCTGCTTCAACTTCAGACCATTTCCTCTGGTCCTGTCGTTCACTTGGGAGAAGAGGCCAGAACCCACCTCTCTACAACCTCCTTTCAGATAGCTGTAGAGGGCAATGAGGTCTCCCCTCAGCCTCCTCCAAACTAAACATGCCCAGTTCCCTCAGCCTCTCCTCATAGGACTTGTTCTCTAGACCCCTCACCAGCTTGGTGGCTCTCCTCTGGACACGTTCCAGCACTTCAGTGTCCTTGTAGTGAGGGGCCCAGAACTGAACACAGTAATGAAATGCTCTCCCTACTCCAAAATACACCCCACAGGTGGGCTGGATCATGCCCCTCCTCTTCCCAGCGCCGTGGAGGCACCCACCCTGGCTGAGGGGCACCCTCCTACCGCCTGTCAGCAGCAGATAAGCACCCTCCAGCCCAGGCACACCACCACCACCCTGACCACCCACCAGCAGCTTTTTCTTCATTTTTAACACCTTCCCCTATGGCCACCGCTGCCTGGGGAGAGAAGGCAGCACCCTGGAGCAAGCTGGCAGCCACCTCCCTCACAGGAATCACTCACAAACAGCTTTTGTCGGTGAGGAAAGGCTAATTTGTGCTTTTGCAGAATGACCCAAGCCAGGAAACGCGCAATGGCAGCAGCTGGCCCTCGGGCACCTTCCTCTCCTACCACTGCTGGTGTTCAGCCCACACTGCTCCCATGTCTGGGCAGGAGGGACAGACTGAAGCTAATTCATGGTTGACGGTTGCACTCAATGATCTGCCAGGTCCCTTCCAACCCAGACAATTCTACGATTCTATGAAATCCAGCTCTGGGATCCCCATTCGTGGTGCCATGTCCCACTCCCCACCCACAAGGCAAACCCAGGAACCCCACATTTTTCCTCCCAAAGAGCAGATCCTCAATACCCCCTCCTACAGCTCATCTCAGAGATTTACTTGGATTTGCCACGATATCCCAGCCTTTGGCTTTCAGGGCTCAAGCTGAAGCTCTTTAGGAACACAGGCTGCACCAAACTGTGATGGTTTAGCAAGGATTAAAGGTTTGAGGATGGGTTTTTTTTCAAATCCAGTAGTGTTTGGATCAGTTCTTGGCCATGTGCCTCCGGGCTCCAAGTTATTAACCTTCTGTTTTAAGCAACAAGCAACACAGAGGGCAGAAAGAGGGGGCCAGAGGGGTTGGAAGCATACATGCTGTGTAAGAAAGAAGATGGCAGTATATCACACAATACATTTAACACACTGTTCATAACTATAATTAAAGCTTGCTGGGATATGGAAAACCAAACCCACCCAGAAGATGGGTGCTGATGACTTCCTCTGTAAACCGCTGGCTTGCTCCCCCTGCTCCTAGGGAGGTGTCTACAAGAATTAGCCCCAAATTTCGAGTTGGTTTTGCAGTTGTGGAAATGCCCGTGAGCTGGTTCCTGCTTTTGTAGCGCAGGGCACGAGAAGCTACAAACAGGAAAAGCTCAACACCCACAGCAATAAACAGGAACAGCAGATTCCCGGCCCAGCAGAACTGTATTAATTCAGAGGCGCGTATTACGGAGTGTTTAACTGTTCTGTAAACACTGAACCCCTAGAAACCAGCACGAGGGCAAATGCTAGTTAAATAACCTTTATCACCTCTGCTGCCAAAGAGTCTGTGGTGCTGTGAAAACTCTTTGGGGCCTGAAGATAAAGCCCAGCTCTCCAGGAAGGCAGACAAACAGGTCACAGCTCCAGAGTTACGGCACTGGCAGCCCAAACCACGGGTCCGCTTTAAAAAGCTGGGAGATCTCTGGTGGGATAGAGGACCGTGTCTGGATTTCACAGGTCTAAAACCTAGGAAGAGGAATTTCTTCATGCAAAAGCAGCAGGCTGGTGGCTACCTCACTGTGAAGCAGCCCTCACAGCTCATCTTCTCAGTGGAAGCTGAAACTGGCCTCACACCCACAAGACTGGATCCCTGGCAACAAGGGCTCCAGTGCCTGGAGCCAGTTTTCACTTCAAAAAAAAAAAAAAAACAACAACAAAAAAAAAAA
>VXBW01003242.1:204799-229169 GCA_013400375.1 Thinocorus orbignyianus | reverse complement strand
TTCGGTGAAGCTACCCCTATACCGGTCGAAAGTAGATTAAAATTTCTTGCGAGTCTTGGTAAGTAGCCGCAAGTAGCGTCGGAGGCGGCATGAGTGGAGGTCCCCATGGTTCTCTGTGAGAGCTGAGACCTCTCACAGGTCTAGCAGGAGCTATTGGCAGCGCCGACCCTACAATCGCCAACACGTCCACCCCCATTGCTTCATTAGCATGGGCCTAATTACCACGTGCTCGTTAGCATTCGGTTGATTTGCATACCCAGGGTGCACCGCGGCCGTCCCACCCTGCACCGGTGCCACCGGTGGCGGCCGCCATGGCCAGTCCGGACCGTCCGGGTCAGTGGCGCTGGTCCGCCCGCCGTGGGGCCGGGCCGTGAGGCGCCCGGGGGAGGGGCGCCGTCGCCGTGAGTGGTGGGGCGCGGGGCAGAGGCCGGCTGTTCTGGGGAAGAAAAGGACGCCATACTCCGGTTTCTCTTCAGATTGTATAAATCTTTCGCCTTTTACTAAAGATTTATGTGCAGAGGAACAAGCACGAGTTCTGAGAAATTTCTTGAGGCTCCACTTCGGCGGAGCTTTTCGTTTCAGTTGTTAAAGATAGAATTGTTGACCGTTAAGACCGTTAGAACCGCTTGCTCTCTAACGGCCGTGCGCGAGGGTGCCGTTCGCTGCCCCCGGCGGCCTCTTTCCACACAGGCGTTCGGGAACGCGAGTGTTGACAGCGGCCCCTCTCCTCCTCTCCCTCCCTCTCTCTGCTCCAGCCACCCAGCTCCTGAAGGCCCTCATGGCCCGCCGGGTCCGGCCCGCCCTGCTGAAGGGCCTGGTTGCCTTACTGACACCGCCCGAGGAGCAAGGGCTTACCTTCTGCGCCCAGACCGCCACAGGTAAAAGCTGACCGCGGCGTCCTGCCAGGGCGACCCGGGGGTGTTTCTCCCAAGCCTGTTCGCCTCCTGCTGCAGGGCAGTCGCCCGGGCTCACAGGAGAGGCGCTGCAGGAGGCAGCCGGGATGGAGGCAATGTGCAGGTCACCACCTGGGCCTCCAGAAAACTGCTGAGGTCTGCTGTCTGCTGGGCGAGGATGGATGAATGATGAACCGTTCCAGCCCTGGGTGTTTCCTTCCTTGAGCCAGCAGAGCAGGTCACAGTGGCCCAGGCTCTATGAGATGTGGCTGTGCTGCCATGGGCATCCTGCACACAGACCCTCACAAGGTGATGGTACAGAATCATAGAATGGTCCAACCTTCTAGCAGTCAGCAGGGACACACACCCCCAACTAGGCCAGTTGCCCAGCACCTCTAATACCTCATCCCCTAGTCTATATTGGTAGCGAGGACTGTTCTGGCCCACGTGCAGAACCCTGCACTTGCTCTTGCTGAACCTCATGATGTTCACCTGGGCCCACCTCTCCAGCCTGTCCAGGTCCCTCTGGTGTATAAACACCACACAACTTGGTGTCATCTGCAAACTTGCTGCTGGTGCACTCAATCCCTCTGTCTATATTGTTGATAAAAGTGTTAAGCAGTACCGGTCCTAGCATGGATCCTTGAAGGACACCACTTGTCACTGCTCTCCGTCTGGATCTCGAGCCATTAAGTACCACCTTCTGGATGTGACCAGCCAGCCAGTTCCTTATCCACTGAACAGTCCACCTATCAAATCTGTATCCTTCCAGTTTGGCGAGCAGGATGTTGTAGGGAAACATGTCAAAGGCCTCACAGAAGTCCAGATAGATCACATCCATAGATCGTCCCTTATCTACTGACCCACAGGGTTTCCCTGAAAGACGTCCCCCCTTCATGCTAGTAGTGTAACCTTCACTTCCTCTCCACTCTAACATCTTAGAAGTGTTTCAAAGCATCATTCTCACCTTCCTAATGTTTCTCATGTAGACTCAACCACACATTGCCTGAGGGAGCCTGTGCTGGTGTATATTCAGCAGGCAGCTGCTGCAAAAGCCATTGGGTAAGACACTGGAGCAAAATCTACAGAAGCATAAAAGCAGAAGCACCTTAGAGAAGTGGCTTCCTTTGGGTAGGAAAGGTCTAGGACATGTTCTACCCAGGGAGCATTCACCCATTCACCTCTGCCACTGCTCTCTGGGTGAGCACCCCAGCTCAGCTGAGACCCCTGTCAGAGAGGCTGATGTACTTTAAGAAGGTAGAATGTACTTTTGAAAAAGCAAAATATATTTTAGAAGGTGGAATCTCTCACTATGTAAGGAAAAAAAAGAGCTGTGAAAAGGTCACAAGGCCCTGTGAAACCAAACACTTGGTATAAACAATAAATGCTTTGCCAATGAATATACCCTTGAAAAAGAACAGAAGGCTGATAATAAGGAACATCCCACAACAGGAGACACTGAAACCATCTGAAAACCAGACAGCTGCTGGATAACATATAAAGTCAACAAAAATTTGCAGTAGCTGTGTGAAAGGTAAAGGTGGCAATGGGAGATCACCATGACCAACTCAATTGGAGGCCGAATTGGAATCCCCCAACTCCCCCCAGTGCTAGATCGTGAGCACATCAATTAAAGGATCTTGTAACCCTAAATGAAAACAAGAGACTGTACGAACCAACATAAATTGCTAAGATAAGGTACTAACCAATAATTATTATCAAGGGCGTGTATTTATGTGTTTTGAACCATATAAATATTCTGAAGAGTTTTTAGGCTGGTGTGCTGGCTCTGTGGATTGCCACCTAGCACTCATCCCTGCAGAAATGAAATAAGTAGATGATACGTCTACTCTATGTGGATATTGGCAGCTGCACATTGGGTAAACAGCCCTGTTTCAGGACAACAAGGCTGTTTGGAGTCAGGCTGTGCTCAGGAATAGGGCAGAGCCGCTGCCTGCAGGCAGCAATGCCCAGACCCTCCCTGTTTCCAACACCGGAGCTGGCATGAAGTTTTATTTCTAGGGGGATGTGGAATTTCATCTGCTCTGTCCCTGTGTGCTGTCACAATGTCCTCTTTATGGCTGGGCATGGAAGCACTATGTGTGTCCTGCCACAGTTCAGGGCTGAAGGGTGCTATTCTACACGTGAAGGTGCTCTATTCTCCATGTAGCTGGGAGCCACAGCGAGCAGTGAACCTTCCTTGTTTACCATTGGCTACCCAACCGAAGAATCTAGTGCCTACAATTGACTGCAAAATCTGTAAGGAAATCCAGATGTTTATGCTTGAATTTATTTACACAGTATGAATTTCCTGCAGTGTCCACAAGATAGTGCTATTAGAACGCTTTTCCTGCAAAAAGAGATGACAGAAAGCCCTTGGTGGGTAGGGAGATGTACTGGAGTGTCTTCCAAGGGATATGCTCACAGAAGTAATGGTGGTGAGGTTTGACTCTTGGGTTCTTCACAGAAGGAACAAGTCACACAAGAAGCTTGCTAGACTTGAATACACCCCAGGAAGCTCCTGCTAGTTATTAACCAATTTGTTCTTAACAAAGTCCACATGTTAAATGATCACTAATCCATGCATACCAAATATTTCTTGTCTATTTTGAGATTCTCCTGTTTGTTGGTGCCACTAGGGCAGGGTAGGGGTATATCATTTTCCATTGGGGTCGCATCAAGAGGCTTAGGCTCAATTTGTTGTGTGATTCTGCCCCCAGGGAGGGGAGGGGTTGATGGCCTATCTCATTGCAGCCTACTGGCCAAGGAGTCAGCAGACGTGGCAGAAGAGCTGATCCAGATGAAAGTGGTACATGGCCTGATGGTTGCTGTGGGAAACCTGGACCATGCAGACAGTCAGAGACATGCCAGCAGCTCCCTGCAGGTGAGTGTGGTGGTGCATGGTGGAGAACATCATAGCACATGGTCTCCTCCCAAGCACCTGAGCAGGAAGGGGTTTTTTTTCTGAGCATAGCAGATGCAGGCTTGTCCACAAAGGCAGGAGCAACACTTCCTTCAGGAAAGAGCTGTATTTCCCCTCCTGCCTCCCACCACAAACTGGCTGGGAAGCCAGTGCTGGGCCCTCACACGTCTGTTCTACCCCCATGCTTGCTGCGGGTAGTAAGCACAGACAGAGTTAAGGGACTGACCAAGACAATTTGCCTGGAGCAAGACACTAGCACAGAATTATAAGCAGGCTGGTGCTGGGTAAAGAGTTTTAGCCTGCCTTAGCACAGCTCCGCTTATGTAACAGCCGCAGGGAAGGACTGTCCCGTCAGTAGATGGGAAGGCCTGAACGAGTGATGGCTGAGAACCAGGGGGAAAAAAGTTTGCAAACCTACCTAGTAAAGGAGAGGGTCATTGCAGCCTTCTCTTGAGCAGGGTGAACCCCCTGGCAACTACTGCACTGCTATCATTTCACTGAAATAACCTCCTTCCTTTTGTCAACGGGGGTGGAAGCTGGCACTGGCAGAGCACCAGGGTGCTCAAGGTGAGTCTTGAGCAGTGACCCACAAGTTCCTCTTGGCTCGTTTATGAAGTACCATCAGTAGCACTGGCACGTGCCACAGGTTATCTGGAGCTGTATTGTTCATGCAGCTCTAGCCCCTGTACACACACTCACATTCCTTCTCCCTACACACCAACTCTCTGTTCTTTTGCAGTATTTTGTCCACACCTTTCCCTTGGTGGAGGAGAGTATAAAGGCGGCACTAGGACCCACGCTGTTTCAGTGCTTTATGGTAAACATGCCTCCCTTGTGGGATTTGTTAGCAGCCCTAGGACCTTGGTCTGTTTTGCAGGGATGTAGGGACTAGATTTCTTTTCACAATAAGCCAAGTCTTGTTAGAGAGTGCAGAATAAACCAAGCCACCCTTTGAGAAGCATTCATCTCCAGTCACAGGGTTCAGGAAGATAAGTACTCTGACTCAGCCCCAAGAGAGAGCAAGGAGGGATCTTGCACTCCTGCTCCTGTGACAGTGGGAACTTGGTGTCAGAGGTGTGAGCTGAAGGGCTAAATGAGGCAAGAGGTGACTTGAGCTTCTCCAAAATCAGGTCTCTTCTTGACTCTGGCTCCTAGGGGGGATATACAGAGGAATAAACAATGTTTGTTCCACCTTCTCTCCCTGGACCTAACAAGGGGTAACGTTTTGTTCCTTGCACCCAAGACCATCCTTACTCACTCTAAGACACCACAGGGCAAGGCTGGATGATCCCAGTGTAGTAACACACGAAGTGGAAAAGGACTGCCTTGCTTTAATCCAAACACAGTAAAGCATAGCAGCTCTTTTACTCTGGATACACCACCTTAACATGATGCAGGCAGAGCCCAGGTACAGGTCAGCTTTGACAGTTCAGAGGCCCTAAGAGTGCTCAGCCCCACACTGCTCCCAGTACCAGAACTGCTGTGCCTCAGCTGTTGGGGAGGGTCCTGTTTGGGTTTAAGTATTCCTTCTCTAGCTCCTTGGCACTGCTGCTTGCCCAGGTCCTGTTAAGATCCTAACTCCTTTCCTGCCTTTTCCAGGACAGTCCTGAGACCTGGTACACAAAAATGGATCTAGTCCAGGCTGAAGAACTGGCCTCCAGTATAGCAGACATCCCCACAGACATGACAAGGGTGCAGTCCACAGGTATGTGCAGAGCTGGGGGCACAGACACTTACCTTACACCCTTTACTTTCAAGGGGAAAGGGCAGCTCAGGAAGCAGGAGAGCAGGGTAGGGGACTAGGGGAAGAGGGAGAAATGGCAGAAGGATCCCTTTGTGATCCGATGTTTGTATAGCTGCATCCTGTGTTGCTGTACCCGGAGCTCACAGGGATGTTCTGTCCATTCAGAGAGAAACTCTGGAACAAGCTGAACAAACAGGAACAGAGGACAGCAGCACATGCCTCCCATCTGTCCTCCCTCACCCTGCTCCTCCCCAGAGGACAGGTTTCATAGGGCCATCTGAACCCAGCTTGCACATAAGGGTCACCTGAGCCAGTGGCTAGCTTTGCACTTCAGCTCTCAAATACAGATCTGGGGGGGCATTGACACGTATATTATGTGGCATGTTAGCCATGGGAAGTACACGTGAAAATAAGTGAAGTATCAGTAAACTCCAGTCTAACAGGGCCTTACTTGATGCTTACCTGATGTCTTACGAGCCAAGCCACTCACTACATGCTGAGCTTTGGTCAGGTGCAGGATAGGTACCCTCTAAACTAGCTTCCTCCATGCTAGGCATGTTCTACTCAGCAGGATCTCAAAATTTATTGAGTGATTTTTATGTAAACATTTTACATGTAAAGACTTTAAAAAGGAGCCTTATCTAAGACATGAGCCTATTGCTACATTACCAGCCACTCTCCAGGGGCCATTAGACTTCACCGAAAATCAGCAAGAAATATATTTTATATGATAGAAGATAATTAAATCCAGGAATATTTATTTATCAAAATTCTTAAAACACTGATTTTTTTTTTTTTTTTTTACAATTACATATAGTGCATTTTCTTTCTAGAAAAGCCAGACTTGCAACAATTTTGCAAGGTTTCAAGCACATCTGGAAGTTATATGCACACTAGAAAACTAGACATGTGTGTCTAGTTCTATTAGAAGAGACCATTGTCAGTAGCAAAGGGCCAGGTGCCAGACACATCCAGCAGACTCTCTGGGATTTTTCCCCAAGCCTTGCACCCTTGCAGCGGGTGTTTCTAGCGCCTCCAAGCACCCCAATACCAGACCATGAAGAGGGAGGCTGCTATGTTCAGTGCCCTCAGGTATGTCCACACATGATGCACAGACACTCTACGACATTTAAAAATAGGAGTTACAAAAACCACCAACAAACATGCAAGACATACAGAAGATTGCTTGTGAACCAGGTTTTGCTATATTTACTAACGCCTTTGCTGGCTCATCTGCTTGCTGGCTTGCTCCTCCAGTTGCATGGCAGCTCCCAGGGCATCCAGTGTTTCTGTAAAGAAAGAGAGTGAGACAGGGTGATTAACCTGTGATCTGAACTCTCCAGCCCAGCTGTCCCCCTCAACAAGGCTCTGCAAGGGCTACAGAAGAAAGTGAACTCTGGAAGAACCGCTCAGCCAACATCAAATCCTGCCTGGTCCCACAAAGCTCTTCAGCTGGATTTGTTCATTTCTACTCATGAGCAGTTCCAAGCCTGCAGTTTGCAGCTCAAACTAGATGCTACTGGAGGGGCAGATTTCCCTGGCCTCTAAGGCAGAATGAATAGCAGGGCATTCACTCTTGTTTTCTTATCACCACCCCTCCAGGGCGAACAGCTATCAGGCTGCATTTGAAATGGGAGAACAGTCAGGGCTGTTCAAAAAGTCACTACTCAGGCTAACGGTTCATTTTTATGCCACAATTTTCAGCCTCATTTGAGAAACGAAAACCCCCACGGCCCTGTTTTTGAGGCAAAGAAAGGCTGAAGTGGCAATCAAAGCCCAGGTTACTGGCAAGAGTGGCAGAAAAGTAGCCCTTACCAGTGTAGCTTCCCCTGTCCTAGTCAGGCAGCCTGTGTACCTCAGGCACCCTGCTACCATGTGTCACCTGAGCTCATACATCTGCCTTGTTCCCTCTCTACCACCACCTGTACAAGCAGGGTTGGAAGGAAGGGATGTTGTGCCCTGGGAACAGGCAGCTGATACCCTCCCGCATAATGCTGAGAAGTCTCCAAACTGGGTCAGAACCAAACAGTTGGCGGGATTTTGTTGCACATTAAGTAATGCCCTGTGCTGAGGTAAAGGCACGCCAAACAGGGGCTGGCAGACATCTCAGTACATGCTGGGCAGACGCTTGTTACAAGTGGATGGGCCTTAAGGCCTGATATCCATGAAAACAGGAGTGGAAACCATGGGCATACCCCTAGGAATCTCTGGAACATGGCACTGACTCTCAAGGTCTGTTTTTTGGCCAAGGCAAAAAGCAAACTGTATAACCAACTAGCCAAACAGACTTCAGCTCATCTGCTTTTGGTAGATACTGCATTCTGCTCGAGAGAAGACAGTTTTATGTGGCAGCCCAAAGCAAGTGGATGTTATAAGCCAAAAATGTTATTTCGGAAAATGCAAATGATAGGACATTTCAGATCTGTCCCTGGGATCACGGAGAAAAGTGATCATAACCGTAACTTATGCAGAAGGACTGTGTGCCCAACCCCTCCAGGTACTGCTGGTGTTACCTTTGTGTCCTTGAAATAACAACATTAGTGACAGTGCTAGTCAGAGACAGGCACTAACGTACCTCTAACGCTAAGGAAGTTTCTTGAGCTGTCTTCTATGAAGTGCTTAGCTCTGCTCACAAAGGTCTCGAGATCATAGTCTGGTTGTTCTGTCATGCCCAAGAGGTAGTCAAATTCAGCCTGCATTCTCTGTATTCACAAGGATAGCAGTGATGAGAAACTGACTTTCTGGAAATTCAATTAGTGTCTTCAAATCTGGCACAACAATCAACAGAGCTGAGCTGCTACAGATCAGTACCAGTACTCATTAGCGCCAAGTAGATGTTGCTAGATGGAGGGGAAGGGGAACCATCTGGCCACAAGCACTGAAACCCCTCCAGTTTAACCAGTTGGGCAGGAAACTACAGGAAAAAGTTGGCAGTGAGGAAAAAGTAGTATCACCAACAGCATCTTTTAGTACAGCCCACAGCCTACCCAGCAGCACTTGGCTTAGACAAGTCAAGGTGCTTGTAGAAGGCTGCCTGGGTTGGATTTGCCTTTTCCACATACCTGTTTCAGTTCTCTGAGCTGTTCTACAACCTTCTCCTCTCGTTCACTGATTTGAGTCATAGCCTCACAGAAGTTAGACATGTGGGGAGAGATATATTCCTCATCATCCTTGAGGAGCTGCAAGAAACAGCCCAGTTAAGAACAGCAAGTCATTCCCAGCTTTGAGATCTGTTCAGCCCACTGCACACACATACATTATGACCTGAGCGTCCTCCGATGGTCAGTATTTCCTCATTCTCAGATTCCATCTGATTTTGTGCTTCACCACCTCCATTATAAGGGCTGAGTTCTTTCACTCTGCAACAAGAAGATTTGTCACTCAAGCTCTTCTTCCAGCAGTTTCTGGACTACAACATCACAAAACAACTCCTGCAATCAGTGCAAGAGACATCTGGCTGCACTTAAGTAGTTGGACATTACCACCTCCAGAACAAGCTCACATGAGGAGAAACCTCAGAGGGCTGTGGAAAGGAAAGCCGAGAGATGTTTTGTCTCCATGCCTAATCTAGGACTTCTGAAGAGTCCTAGGGACTCTCCTCTCCTGGAGAGAAATATCCAAGAACACAATGCAAATTGTCAGCAATGCCTTTCACAGAAGCTGTCTTCCACATGTCAGCTTGGTCTGTCATAACCAGTTAAGAGAATTTAGTACAGAAAGAAATCAGATAGGGTTGACTTTTCTCGGAGACCCACCATGCTAGAATACGTATATAATAAGGATAAAAGCCTGGCTGATGATATGGTGCTGCAGGTGGTACTAGAGGTAGATGTCAGATACCAACTGGGCATTTCATTCTAGTTACTAGTGTCAGCTTTGTTTCCAGTGACTTTCAGGCTAACAGCCCCTCTCCTATAGCTTGAAGTCACCTTGTGCACTAGTTAAGAACCAATGAACCCAGCTCAACACTAGAATCTTACTGAAGCACACTAAGTTGGATGTTGAATTTTGTCCTGTACTTTCAGGTGAGCAGGAATGATTGTCCACCAAGAAGAAAAAAAAAAAAAGCTACTTCAATCCAGAACTAAATCTGGGAATCTGTCAAGATTCACAGTGTTCCTGAATGCTTATGACAAGAATTACCATACATCCTCCATCCTTCAGAGAGTGGAATGTTTTCCAGGAAGGAACCACACAGCCTTTTGTGTAGTAAACAAAGGAAAGCTACCAAGCCTGGAATGTGCAAATGTCACTTTGTTAAGATATGACAAAATTCAGTCTCCCTATTACTTGTCACCTTGCCAAAGAGGTGTAGAGGCATCTACAGCAGACAGTCACTGCTCTGTCAGAGGTTCCAGGTACCAGCAAGAACCCCAGGAAAACCTGAGGCTCAGGCCCTGCAAATCTACCTTGCCCTGCAGGTACCTAAGGAGAACCACAGGCACTGAAAACACACTCTCACCATCTGCTTAAAGGCATTTGAGATCTCCAGGTCTTTCGGATTTTGCCCAAAGCCTCCAAGGTGCCATACCCTACTAGTTCTTATCAAGGTCCATCAAGAACACCACATGTTGTGTGTCATCTGTAGGGCAGTGTCAGGGGCACAATCTTAACACATCATTTACAAATAGGACCCAAGGTATTACAAAAAAGTAAAGGGCATGGATGTAAACATTCAGGACAGGGCAAACTCCCTAAAAGAAACAGGGCAGTCCAAAGTCTAGCATGAGAGACTCCTCCTCTGAGGAAACATTAGTCACAGTTTAATGCAGTATCTATTATGTCTCACACAGAGAACAACCAGGTTAGTTTCATAAGACAACTCTAAGATAATTTGCTCCTAACAACTAACTTCCAAATAGCCATTACAAGCACTGACAACAAAATAACTTTTAGGTCAGAAAAAAAGCGGCCAAAACTCCCTTTGCAAGAAGAGCTGACCTGAGCATTCTGAAAGGTCATTACCTGTCAGCGTATCTCAGTGTGTTTAAGGTGTACTCACAGGAACTCATGCCTGGAGATATCATTGCTATCTGCAAACGAAACAGAAGACCTCAGTGACTCCCATATTTGACATCTGCTCATGTTAACGGCCCTACAGATCTCACCAGGCAGCTGGGACATGTTAGGGCAAAGGGTCAGAGTTGAGACACTCTGCCAAGCACCTTTTTCTTTATAGCTTCTGTGGAACATGCCAGTAGCCCTGTATCCAGCTTTCCACTGACTTTGTGTGCACCCACTGTGCTCCACCCTCCATGGGAAGCAAAGCCATTTGAGAATACATCAGGTTCTACTATAGATTCACTGTATGAAGCAACTTCTGCAGTCCTGCTTCTACCAGGGCTGGGCAAAACCCACCAGTTCTTGATCTTGATCACCACGGGAGAGTGGAGGAGGAACACCTGTATGACTCTCTGAAGTCAGAATGCTTCAGCTCTCTCAGTCCCCTCACTCTAGAGAAGCATGCAGCTATTTGGTCAAATTGCAGAACCCACAAGCAGTGTGTGCATTTGTGCCATGTGCATACTCACCATACAGGTTCTTGAGTTGGTTCCTATGAAAGAATCTCTTAGCACCTGGGTCAGCTTGCTCTCTCGGAAAGGGGTGTGAGATTTGTTCTGCCCTAGAGCTCGGATACATTCCTAAGACAAGACAAGTCAACATGAGATCTGCGTCTCTCTTCAAACAGCTCTGCAAGCTGTCAACAACCAATTGCTGGTAAACCCAGCTGGCTGGAAAATAGTCATCTCTATTGCTCTACAAGTACTTTGTAGCCTTTTAAATATACTCCATGTATTTGACTGTCACAGGACAGCTGGTATATTCATCATATGTAAAAAAAAAATATCAAAAAAACCCCCAACCAACACCACACACACCACACAACAAACTTGAATGAAGCCTGGAATGGCTGTACTGGCTTGGCAAGACTGCCCTGCTTTCCTAGAAACATTCTAAATGGAAGTATGCACCATTTTCAGAGTTGTTAAATTACTATACTAGGATCTTTTTGGCTGTTCTTTTCCATTGCACTGGAAAGAAACAGAACAGATAACCCCAGAGTTGAACAGAATCCACATGTTGATTAGCACTCTTTGCTCCCAGTGCTATAGCTCACCTTTAAAGCCAGCAAGCTCTTATTGATTTCCGCACCTTCCATTCGTGTCTGCCGATCAGCACTACATGTGTCTGCACCCCTCTCGTTTCCTGCCAGATCCACCAACGAAAATTTGCCAATCAGTTTCCCTCTTCGGCGCAGTATAATTTGGAAGCAGGCATGTGACCGTGAAGAACTAGCGTTTGCAAAAGTCTGCCCAGAGGTCCTACAGCAAAGATGCAAACCGTTAGAGCTGTCACAGAAGACAGAACAGGTGCTGACAGCACTAGATGAGACCTGCAACTATTCTGTTAAGTTATTTGACCTCTCCGCTTTATTCCCCACACAAATACTTCAAGTTTGCATGAATTGTGAAATTACTTCTGATATAAAAAGCACAGATGGGCTGCTGCAAGAAATGGAAATCTCCACCCCAGTTGTGGAGATTTAAGACTGTTTAATCTGCATGCCTCAACTCAGCCAACCTACGCTGGAATGCCCGTCTGACAGCTAAAACCTTAAATGCATTTGGAGCTGGAAGACATACCTTCAGCACTGCACCTGCCTGCCTTACAGCAGGCCGCATGACATTTTCCTAATCATCTGTAAGCTCAGCCAAGCTCACCACTAAACAGCATTAGCTGTGCTAGCACACTGCAGTCAGGGTAAATCCCTTTCTCCAGCCAAGCTGGCCTGGCATTTCATCTCTACTGTGCAACTGCACCTGCCTCTTCACTGCAAGACACAGGCCAGAGTCTTACAGGTTACTATAAACCTCCCTGTGACCTTCACGATCACTCCGTGGGGAAGGCTGGCAGGTTCACTGTTCCACCCACATCCCTACTGCTGGGGGAAAGAGAGAGACCGTCCTAAAACAAGGCAGGAGACTGAAATTTTAAACAGCTCTTGCCTTCAACTGTCAGCTAAAAAAAGCACGCACAGCAGAGTGCTGGATGCACATACAGTGTAATACAAAAACTGAGGAGTTCTCACTTGCCTAGTAATGCTGCCACAGCTGTTGCAGCTTAACCAAGACAGACAAATGAATTTTAGCTCCTGATTAAAGACACCGGTACAATGGCAGAGCTGCCCTGACCACAGCCTTCCTGCCCAGATGATGAGCCAAGCCTATGGCTGTCCCTTGGCACCTGTTCTCAAAGATTCTTCAGACAAGATTCCTTTAGACTGCAGCAGTTTTGTTGCCATTGGAACAGCTCATCTGGGCTGCAGTTAAGCCAAAGCATTTTTGCAACTGCAGACTGATGCCAGCAGCTCTTCCTTGATATTACAAGCCCACAGAGAACAAGTTACACTCCCTTAAACTAGCTGATGTTTCTAGAAAGCAACTAGACTGCTAAGTTTAGCTGTGGCACTGCAAGAGAACACATGAATCAAGAACTGCAGCATTCTCTATGGAAGACAGGGTAAATCTATGCCTGTCAGCCCTTTATTCTGCAGCCACCTTCTCTTCAGGCAGAGGTGCTGCTCAGTGCCTACCTATTAGTGGGAACACCAAGCTCGTGTTTAAATCTAAAAGCACCAGCTACAGACATTTTGCATTTTTTCCTAGACATGTAGGTAAAACAGGATTTGACTCTTATCAGTTTTAAGACCCCCAACCTGCAGGCACTGCCCATCTCAATCATTTTGAAGACATCCTCAGCACAGTGGACTTGTTTCTCTTGAAGACCAACGACCTGGACCTGCTGCTTGCCGTCCTCCAGGACTCGAAGCTTTGCCTTCTTATTCAAGAGGTCAAACACCTATATTCAGGCAAAAAGATTAAGGTAAATCTGAACAAAGTCTCCTTCTAAGTATTTTGCACAGTCTTTCTAGAAAGTTCTATAGAAACAGCACCTTTATATAACCTTCCAGTCCAATTCCAAACACAGCATGAACAATAGGCCATACAGAACTACAGAAACTATTAAGTTTCACCCAGCTGCTTAGGAAACACTCAGCCAAAGAAGTCAGGTTAAGATTTTTTTTAAAAAGTCTTACCTTTCCATTGTATATTTCAAAGAAAGTTACATAAACTTCCAGGTTCTGACTCCTGTACCTGGGCTGGTTTAGGAGGAGGAAAACATCTTGTGCTAGCAAGGAAAGGCAGGGGTTTAGTCAACTGATTTAAAACATGTTGTAGTTGCTATTTCATCTGCCACAGCCATAAGGCAGTGTCTAGCAGCTGAATGACAGTCATCCTAAACAAATGCTGGTGGAACAATTAGTGCTGTGCTACCATCTGGAAAATGGTTCCAGCAGCATCCTCATATCCAAGGACTGAAACCACAAGGGATATGGAAGTTCCTACTGCTGATGTCACCTGCAGACAGCAATCCTTACTGATCTGGGGGAGCACTAGGGTCTGTTGTTTTAGACAGGCCTGAGACAGTCATGTATTTGTGTTTCAAGTGCTCCTTGCAGACAAGCTAGAAAACACGCGTCCCTGAGCATCTGCACTGCTGCTGTTTGGAGCCAATATGCCAGATTAATTGATCCTTCGGCAGATCCAGTGCAGCTTCTCACAGTTAAGCTTCAGACTTTGAAGCTGAGCTGAAAAGCAAAGATTTTCCTTTGGAACCAGTCTTAACTGATTTTCAGAGACTGGCAAACAGTTGCTTGTTTCAACTGCCTTGCTACACACAGTGGTTTCAGTGTGCCTTTCTAAAGGGAAGGTAGAGGAGGTCAGGGTTCATGGTGCTTTCTAGACATTAGATGAAGGAGGGGCTTCTAAGCATCTGTTTTCTTAAATAATTGGGTATGTGCTTGGCTTTTGGCATATAATGCTTATTAGAAGAAACATAACACACACTCACATGCTTTCTACATAACAAGTTTTGTATGAGAAACAGGTAGGGTTGTGTTGCATTCAGGTCAGGCATTGCCAAACACCATCCTTAAGCCAAGACAAAAGCAAACCAGAAGAATCAAAATTAAACAGTTCAGCCCAGCAAATGCCGAACTAGAAAATATGTCATACCTCTGCCTCCAGAACTCACCAGAGGATATTTGTTCAGTGTGAACCCAGAAACTTACAGGCTAGAAAATATATTGGAAACTGATAAAAAAATAATCATGGCTTGTGCAAACACCACTACTTACTACTGAAAATGCATGTATTTTATGTATCTTTTACTGGAAACATTTTAAGTAACCATACAAAACCGAGTCTTACCTATTTAAGAAAAAAAAACAAAACACTAGTTTGATTGTTCTATCTGAAGAAGAATCAACTTACATGCAAAAGCATATATGCCCTTTGAGGCATTCTGTACTCTCCCAGAGAAGTCTCCACCCATAGTCTGTGCAGAGAAAAGGCCAGAGGTAAGGTGTGGTACAAACAAGACAGGCTACCCAATTTTAGTTTTGAGAACATACTATGAAGTTATCATATATATATATATATATGCTCTGATGTCAGTGAGATGATTAGAACAAAGTGCAATTCGGGATAAAAATTACTTTTCTGCTTCCCTATCAGCTCAGAAAGATGATCTGAGCTATGCAAAGCAACAGCTGAACGCCCATCAGGCTCTGCAGTGCAGAGGCAAAGCAGTTTTTCCTCCAAGGGGAAACACGTGGCCTTGACAGCGCAACCAAACAGCCTCTAGTCAGAAGCAGCAACGCCTCATTTTTTAGGACACAGGTTGAGCAACATTTTCACTGCTCCTTGCAAAAGCTCACCTGCATAGTAGCAAAATGCATCAAACTTCTAGAGCGGACAATACTTTTAACTCCTTTGACTGAGATACCTTTAATCTCAATAAAGGCTTCCAGTTGGTGCTGTCCTGGTGATTTTCCCTCCCTCTTTTATATGAAACAGAGTCAATTACTTGAAACACAGCTTGATACCATGGCACACCCTGAACCCACCAGAGTGGTCTGATTACTCAAACTGGCCAGCTAGCCTAGTCTGCTCCAGATCACTGTGGTTTGAGATGAAGGTTTCTTGCAGAACAACAAGACAGCAGATCACTCATTATTCATATCAAGGAGCTTTAAAATACTTTAGATAAAGCTAGAAAATTTGAGACCTTGGGGAACGACTTACATGCGTCTTGCCACTGCCTGTCTGGCCATATGCAAAGCATGTCGCCTTCCCACCCTCAAAGATGGTCTCTACAAGAGGTCTAGCAGTGAACCTGGAGATTCAGAAAGTAGAGACAGTTAAGACAAGCATTTCACACCCTGTTTCATCAGTTTTCTTAAAAAAAAAAAGCCATATAAATGCAGATCTCAGGAAACCAGCAAGGTCATGCAAAAAATAAGCTTCAGTTTGTCTATTGGTTTCCTCCAAAAAGGATTTTAATATTTATTTCAGGTAGCAGTTTCTTTAAGCCAGGATGCCATCTAGCCTTAGCTCCATGCTTTTATCTTGAAAGTTTATTTCCCATGAGAAGAAAGCATTACCTGTACACCATTTCATTAGAAGAGGATTCATCAAAGGAAAAGTCAAATCTAAATGCTTGGGTGTCAAGGTATTTTGTTAGGTCCACTTTTTGCTTTGGCTCATGCACCAGCAGGACACACTTGCTCGGAACAGTAATCACATCACATTCCTTTTTTAGAAGTTCTGTTGATAGAAAAGACCCTCAGTTTTAACAAAAATAAGCAAAGTTAAACTGCTCAAGACACAGCTGCTTTGTCACTACACTCACCTTGTTTATTAAGGGGGCGCTTTCTCACACAGACACAAATCCTATGTTCTTCTATCTAAAAGAAAAGTAAGAAAACAAGTAATAACTATTTCCCAATTACACCCCCACCTACTTAGTATTACAGAAAGATCTGAAGTTTCCCTCACATCTACTTTTCTATATGCTGATCAGAGGAGCTTCTATAGACCCACTTGTGCACTGATCAAGTCCATTCAGTGCCAAAGGAACACCATGAATAACTGACCATAGCATGCTCCACCACGTCATGTGGAAATGCTGCTGTGCTACAGAAGTTGCCCCAAATATTCTCTATCAGAATTAGAAAGATTAGTCCTTGACCAGCTTTCCAGCAAAATCTGTGATATCAATACTGCAACTACAGCCAAATTTGAGCTAATTAGTATTTCAATTTACCCCAGAGGCATTTTTTTGACCTCAAGTTCTTTACTGATGCAGTAAGTTTCACTGCTTGTGTGGCACAGTTACCCATCAGTTAAATTTGTGAGACCGCCTATTCCACTGGATGAGGCAGAAAGCAGAAGACAAGAAGCTTCTCTTCTGTCACGCAGTGATATGTACACAAGCAGCTGGTTCTCAGCCCCGCACGAACTGCCTGGTATTGCAAGCTAGTCCACACCTGCTTTTTTTGTTTGAACTTAAATGCTGTCATTTTTCACTAACCATAACACAGCCTTTGCTAGTCAAGGGCTACTTTTTCCCAGGTATTAAACAATACTACCTCCATATTCACGGAAAATATCAACTGGGCCTGGTCCTTCTAGTTTTTGACATCTACTTCTGCTTTTTCTTTTAGAGGTAGTTTAAGATTACTTAATATTACTTCCATATTATAACACTTTCTGCTATAGGGCCATAGTCTGTTTTAAATTATACCTACAACAAGCTAAGCTACTATGTAATCAGCTCTGCCATTTAGAAGCTCTGAGAAATACTGATGTTACCACACAAATCTTTGCATGACGACTGTTGAAGTGCAAGCTCTTCACTAGTGACACAGGCAAAGTATTGCAAGGCAGCTGAGCCCCAAATAGGGGAGGTAAGTGGTATACTTAGAATTTATGGTATATATACCATATTCTAATATAAATATATACTTATGGTATAAATATACCACTTATACCATAAAACATATGCCACCAGGTACCTCAAGACCACAAAATGTTGAGAGGATTTCCAAGGTGTAGTGACATCACTCATCTGCCAAAACCTTCAGTACAGAACAGCCCATCTACAAGCTGCAGTTAGTAGCCTCAGTATTTACTTACTGAATCAGCTGTAGTTATTGGCTGGCAGTCTAAAGTTGCTCTGTACTCCTTGATCATCCGTGCAAACTCCCAGTTTGGACAGCTGCTGTCAAATTCCTGTGTGGAAAAGCCATGGATGGTTACAGCAGAAAAGCCCGAGAGCATATTAAACAATCAGCTGTACACCAGTAGAACTGTTTCACTTAAAGGCCACAAGATTCAGAACTTTCTTAATCTAGAATCAATCCATCCTTATGTACAGCTTCATAAATCAAAAGCCTGTCCAAAATGTTTAATTTAAACTATCGTGATACTGTAGGACACTGTATTTCCCCCCTTACTGGTGTATTATGTACTGGAGTACTGCACCTGTGCGTGTTTTGCCCTGATTTCATTAATTTGAGCTCTCTTTTCTTCTCTCTTGTTTTTCATTTTCTCCATCTCTCTCACAAGGTTAGTTCTTCTGCGAACTAGATAAAATAAAAACATTTGCTTGGATTAAATTTTCACACTAGGTTTTAAGCACAATACAAATATTGCAGCTTTTCCAGATTGCTGACAGGAAACAATCTTCAGAAGGATGGTCATTAACTTTGCAGCGCTTCCTTCCCAAACCACATCTACCTACCACAGAGACTGCCTAGCAAGCCTCACTGCCACTCTAAAGTAAAGGCAGCATTTCTGAGGAGATACCACTGTAACAGAATCACACTTTTGTAACAAAAAAACCCCACTCAAGATATTCAGTCCTACTGCCAAAGCCACCTTTTCAAAGCTCCAAAGCTTTAGCCTCAGCAGATACAAACCAGCCATCACCTGGTGATGGGTTGCTGACTGGTGAGTCAGTTCTTACCCACTGCTCCCCAGTACCTGGGCTCACTGAAGTGGTCGTTCGAGCAGCAGGCAGATGTTCCTCTGTGTTGCCATTTCCATTTGTCAGCAAAGCTTCTGAAGCACAGATCAGCCGGCTAGCCCTGGTTCGACCAGCTGCAGAAAGAAGGCAGGCCAAAACCAATAATTACATCCCAAAAATCAAGAATGGTTTTCTGATTTGTAAAGCCTCACAGACCACAGGCATCCCTCAACTCAGATTCTGGATCAGGAGAGAGAACTAGCTAAAACCTTTACTAAGCATGCAAATTTTTTTATTTTTTTTTTTTAATCCTTTGCCAATCACCAACTTTTATTCAAAGCTACAAATCAAGGCTACACCAACTACACAAGAATTTAATATCAGGCCTCTTATTTGAATGTCTTTGCAGAACTTAATATACAGGGTATGCCCCCAGCTATTCATAGGGTAGGCCTGGAAAAAGATAACTACAATTTCTTAATTCAAGTAGGCCCTAGTTCTTGCCTTATTCAACTAGTATAGGTAAAACTGCTGCCAGTCTAGTTAGAGGATCTTGTAAGCAACGTTCAGTCACTTCTCTTCCTACTCTAGCTCTGTGAATACTACTTCATGCTGTTAAGCAGATACCGCATCCACCCTCACACACAACCACAACTCTCTGGCTAATAAAGCACATTATTATTCAACAACATTGTTTCCCGGGTCCTTTGAGAACTCCTTCAGGTAGAAGCCCTGAATATTCGCATGGAGGCAGACCTCTAGGTCTCTCCTGTTTTAGATGTGATGGGGTAGCAGTTCCTCCTTCCCCCTGGGGACTTACATTTTACCTAATTAAATTAATACAAAGCATCTTGCTTCATAGAGCCCAGTGAATTCTTGCTTTCTCCACTCACCGGGAACTGACAAATTACTTCTGGTTTGCATAGAAGTGCAGGGATCTACCTCCATCTCATTTTCCTGGGGGCGGCACTGAGACTCTGAGATAACAGTCATCCTGGAACGGCCTCGAACAGCTTTGGAAACAGGAATTCAAGGTCAGCATCATGCCTCAGACATTCATGAGTAATCAAGTGCTCACAAAGTGCAGCACAGTGGGGAACAAGGTGCAGTTAAAAAGACCATTTCCAGTTCTCTGATGCATTAGCAAAGCGTAGGACAAGGCAACACGGGTGGGTGAAAAGTGATCATGAAATACAGCACTACAGAAAAGCAAGCAGCTCCAATTAATTTCTTTCAGAAACCACTAAGGATTCACAAGTACGGCAGTTCCAGAACTGAACGCCAAGGAAAAAGGCAGTTACAAGTCAGAGAACTGGGAAATCCATGAAATTCAGTGCTCACATCCGTTAACTCTTTACCTGGAATCTTCTGCTCAGGTGCAGAGACATTAGGTGTCACTGCTGCAAACTGCACTGTTTAGGAGCAAAAAGCATCTGTTTCATTATGCTCAGAAATGGCACTTTATCCCATTTACTTTTGTGGCAGGTGCCCAGACCTAATCACAAGCTCAACAGCACTTTTTCTGTAGATGATAGTGCTCCTGGACAGGCAAACCAACTGCAGGATTTGCTGAATCTAAATGGATTTGATTCAAGCGTTTCTAGCACGTGAGGATATTCGGCATCCTCCAAAAACCTTACTGATTCAGAGGACTGAAGCAATACCTGCTTCCGAATTCATTCTGAAAGCACTGCTTCTGCTTCTCTCACTTTCCTGGCCAAGATGTAGACTGACTCCTGGTCACCCTTAATTTGTTTAGCCTGAGAATCAAAATCTGAAGCCAATGTTAGCTTTTTAATTGGTGCAGTGCAGAGTTCGCAACAGCACAGATACTGACTGACACTCAGAGGGTTCAGCTAGCTATAAAAACAGATATTATCTGAGGAATATTGAAAACACTGCTTCTCTCTTGTACTCAGAGCAGGTCTTCAGAGACAATGTGCCAATAAAAAAGACAATAGATATTTCAGATTTGCAATTAGATTCCATAATTCAGAAAGGCCGTGACCTCAGTGAGGACATTTTTCCATCCATCAGTGACTGGATTGTTAAAATACCTTTGTTTTTCCAGCTGGTTATCCTGCTCCATTAGCTGACCCTTCTAGAAACAGTCACAACTTTACCATGTCATTGTGCTTGCCAGTTCACAAAATTTATGGAGAGCTCTCTGGATTTAAAGAAGATCAGAATGCTCTAGTACAGAACAACTTTTGACACATTAAGCTTCTTTGACTACTCTTGCCCCTCCAAGAGGATTTGTCCTGTTGGCTTCTGGTACTACCTGCCCTATCTTGCCTCACATACAGCAAAGAGGCCAGATAAGCTCAGTTGTTTTGTCTACAGCTCAGCTGCATGGAAAACCACCAGTTCTGGCTAACTCTGCACTTTAAGAGAATCATTACATTTGCAACCCCAGCATCACACAAGTGTATTACAAACAGACCTGTAATGCTGCCACTTACAATTCCAAAAGCCAAAAGACTCAACTAATAAGCTAAAAGAACACAGGGAGTTTTCTAACTCGTGATACCTCAAGAGAAACAATTCCTTTGCAATCCCACACTGACATCTCTATTTTCTCTTCAAGCTCTGCTCAAAACATTGCAGTGACACACAATCACTGAGCTGTGGCACTCCACCTGGCACTTTGCCTGCCTGGCCTGAAATTCTCCAAGGATAAATCTCTAGCTATTGTCTAGAGAGACTGTTTGAAGAGGAGACATCCATTTGTCATCACTATTTCTTTCTTGCCCTTTCCACTCTCCTTTTGACACTTTTAATCTTAATAACTACCACTTACCTTTTGTCATTTGTGATATTTGCAAAACTCCATACGAAACTTTAAAACTCACTGCACCAGTAACTGCCCAGTGACATTTAAAGCAGTCTCAAGGAATAACTACAGGAAAGCTGCAGAAAAGGGCAGCACATCAACCAGCCCTGGCTCACAGGAACAGGACAGCAATCTGTTAGCAAAGTTTTTGCATTCAGGACTCCAAGAACATTGGTATGCTCCTTGTTAGCATTACCTGAATGAGCAGCAGTAGAATATTATGGCTACAATAAAAGACCACCACCGATTCACAGGGATATAGAAGAGAGAAGAACATTTTCTTACCTTCCCGTGGAGCAGGAATTTTTGAAATGCTTGTTCTGTTCTTTGGTTTCTGAAAAACAACAAATGCTGTAAGTAATCAGAGTAAGCTGCAAACACCTAGCACAGCACTTCAAGACAACATGGATACAACAAAGATTTTTCTGACAAAAGTCTGGCTATAAGACCAATAAGATATGCTAGAGACCTCAAATTTTAAGACGGAAAGTATTACTTATAACAAGACCTATGCTGTTGACACTTTAATACCTTAGAAGAGACTGGATTCCTTTAAATCACTTACCTGTACAATTACATTCTCTTGCAAAGGAAGGTTCTCTTTCACATCTGCAGCAGGTAGTTCTTCTGTTAACTCAGGGTTTACTGTTATCAAGTCATCAATATCTATCTACAAGAGCAAAGGCAAAATTTTACAGAGCAGAATATCGCTGCTTCCACTTCACAGCATTTTTTGTTTGGTTGTTTTTTTTTAATTGACCTTGACTTTCAGTAGAGGCAAACAAACCTGACCCACTGCCTGCCAAACGTTACATTAAAATTGCCTGGAAAAGCAAGACAGTCGTTCATGTTCTGTTTGAGTAGTCTCGTATGCCCAAATATGCTAAAAGAAATGTGCCGGCTGAGCCATTTACCCTCATCTGCCAAACAGCACGCAGCTCTTCAGGTGCCATAGAACACTTCTGAAGAGATGGACAAAGAACATTTGGCATCAACCGCTTTAATCTCTTACTGCTAATCTTCGTAAATCTCATCTGCTCTGTGACTTGGGTGCTAGGAGAGCACTTAGTGTCTACTGTGTGACTGTGCTTATGGAAATAAACTTCCAAGAGCTGCTTACACTTTGGGAAATAAGGGATCCATCATTTAATCCAGAAGTCAATTCACCTGCTTTTTTTTTAGTTCTGGTTGAAGCCATTTCATCTAGAGCCAGCTTTAGCCTTCTGCCCAACCCTCCAGTGAGGTCATAATCCTGCCTTCAGCACATTCTACGGCGCTGTGGTGCAGGCAGCCACGGGGCTGGGGGAGCAGCACCAAGGGCAGGCAGCCAAGGACAGGCTCCAGCACAAAACAACAACATTCTCGGTTCAAGTTTTTCAAACTGAACACTGCAGAGGAGTTTGGAAGCACGTGTACACAAACTCTGGTATCACAGCAAGCTGGCACTGGAATTCACCTAACAAAGCAACACGAACGCCAGGAAGTTCTTGAGCACTCAATTAACTTTTAAATTCCTTAAGTGAAATTAGAGTCTATTAAGAGAGCAAAAGCAAGTAAGTGAGCATCTGTAAAACACGGAGATACAAGGTTCTAACGTAAGAGAAGTAGCTATAAAGTGTTATTTACGTGGAATCTGTAAGCAGCTAATCAGAAAGTTAATTAGCTCAGAAACACATGTGTGGGCAGTATAATATATAAATATTAATAAGTGTATACACACCATTGTATAAGAAACATGTTGGATTTTGAAGCATCTCCATAAATATTTAATATCATACCACATACATGTAATTTAGCCAGCAATTACAGCTGGATCTGCACATTTTACATATTTGACTGCAGCATGTGTGCAAACAGCATGAGATCTACTTCCAAAGAACTCATCAATAGCAACTTTAAGGCTTTAACCAAACTTTATAGTATATTCTGTTTCTAGAGAAACCAGCAGGACAAGCAGGTTTGCCCAGGTACCAAAGGAGATTTTGTTAAGTGTCAGGATTTCAGCCCCATCAACCTCAAATGCCCCAGACTCCCCACCCCCAAAATCTCATCTCACACGATGTTTATTCGACACCAGCACAGAGATTCGGGAAACCCCCCTCAGCCCCTCCTCACCTGGCACTAATGTGAGCGGGATAAGGAGTTTTAAGGAAAGCCTGAGCTGTTAAAGCCCAGAGCAGCCAGCAGCCAGCCCCAGAGCTGGGAGAACAGGGACCTGGGTGACACTCAACGCCAGCCCCCAGCGTGAGGGGGCCCAGTACCGGGCTGCGGCCCGAGCACAGCGGGGTGGGAGACCTGCGAGGTGCACACTCACCTCCTTCCCCTTCACGGAGCCGCCCTCGCTCCACTCCACGGCCACGGAGGCCCGGTCCAAGTCCACCGTCTTCACCGTCGCCTTGTGGATCAAACCTGCAAGAGGCCGGCGTTCAAACCAGACCCGGCCCGAACCCCTCCTCCGCGGGGCCGGCGACCCCCCCGCCGCCCCCCGACCCCTCTCACCGCTGCTCCGCTGGATGTTGACGACGCTGCCAGGGTAGATGTGGCGGTAGAGACGGGACCCCATGGCGGTCGGGCAGCGGCGGCGCGGCCTCCCCTCCCAGCAGCTCAGCCCCCGCCCGGCCAACCGCCGTCTATTTAAACCCCGCGCGCAGCCGTGCCGCGGGGCCTACCGGGAAAGAGCGGGCGGGACTACAACTCCCGGCATGCTCTGCGCGCCAGCGGCCGCCTGTGGCTCCTGGCGTGCCCCGGGACGCGCTACCAGCGGGAATGACAGGGCGCTTGGGGGTGACAGGAGTTGTAGTTTAACCCCCTGCGAGAGAGCAAAAGAACTTGAGCCCCCCTTGGCAGCAGCCTGAAACGGAGAACAGCGACCAGGACCAGTTTTCTATCTATTTTTGACCAGATTAGGGGTAGCTTCACCGAAGTGAAGCCTCAAAAAATTTCTCGACACTCGTGCCTGTTCCTCTCCACGGAAATCTTTAGTAAAAGGCGAAAGATTTATACGATCTGAAGAGAAACCAGAGTATGCCAACCATTCGCCCCCGGCACAACCCACCGCCCGCCCCACGCCGAGCGGTCAGGGCGAGCAGCTCCCCCCCCACTCG
>VXBW01003242.1:187141-201914 GCA_013400375.1 Thinocorus orbignyianus | reverse complement strand
GGCCCAACATGGCGGCGGGGGGTGGGGGCAGGCGTGCGGCCTCGCCTTGCTTTGCCTCGCTGCGGGCTCCCGGCGCTGGGCTTGCTGGGGCCGTGGTGGTCGGGGGCTGTGGAGGGAGCCTTTCCTTTGGGGAACCCCGCGGATGAGGTGGGTCGGCTTTCGCAAGGGTTGGGGGTGGCCCTCTGCCTGCGCTGATTGGCAGGTTCTTGTAGGGGAAACGAGAAATGGGGTACGATGGGGAGATAGTCTTTATGGGGGCCGGGTGGGAGAAAGGGGTTTGTGCTGGTGTGCCTCAGAGGGGCCCCGCAGACGGGTGGGGTGGGGTTTCCTTTCTGTAGATGAACTACCAGACCTAGAGGAGAGTGTCTCCCATAGGGTTCCTGGCGGCTTGGGATGGGGCGCTTCTCACAGGCTGCCCAGCGCATGAGGTAGGTTGGGAGGCTGCTTCCCAAAAGGCACACCTGCTAGACACGGTGGAGGGAGTCTCTCTGCTGCATACAGCCCTGCTGCAGGGGAGGAGGCGGATCTGAGTATCAATGATGAAGCTTCTCTGACTGCTGCATAAGGCTGAGTGCACTGTGCGGATACCAACCTTGGAGAGCTGAGGACTCAGAACCGTGCCCTGCCATGGCCAGGTGGGCTCTGTGCCATCCTCTGACTGTGCTGCTCCTCTCCATTCAGGTATCTCCAGGGACAACTGGCACAAGCGTCGCAAGACTGGGGGCAAGAGGAAGCCCTACCACAAGAAGAGGAAGTATGAGCTGGGGCGACCTCCTGCCAACACCAAGGTGGGTGGTTTGCAGAGAGTGGCCAGTAGCTGTGTTGTAATGCTCAGGTTGCTGGATGTGTGCCATTCAGAGTCTTAAATTTAAATACGTGCTGTATTTTTCGAGTGCCTAAATATCTGCTACTGCTTCTTTATAAGGTGGTGCTTTCTCCTCTACCTATGGAAAGCAGTGGTAGGTTTTTGTAATAAGAGGCAATTGGAGTGATGAAATTTTCACCTTAGGTAGATGCAACAGACCGTTTTGGTCACTTACTGTATCTGCCGATGCTGGGATTTGTCATAGTTACACTGACCACATTGCCTTTGAGCTTAGGAGTTGTCTGGGCTCTCTTGCATGAGATGCACAGCGTTCCAGCGCGAACAACACCCTGGTGTTTGTTTCTCACCATAGATTGGTCCACGCCGAATTCATACAGTGAGAGTTCGTGGTGGAAATAAGAAGTACCGTGCCCTTCGTTTGGACGTTGGCAACTTCTCCTGGGGATCAGAATGTGAGTACGTTATAAGCCTGCTGATTTGGAATCCAGAAGTCTCTTAATAGCTACGCTGGTTCCAGGTACCACTGCAGAGCAGCAGGATGATGGTGCAAGCATGGATTTGTGGACTGGGTCTGAACATCATGGAGCTTGAAGCGCTGGGTCTGAAGCAGCATGCATAGTGATGAGAACTTTGACCTTATGTGGCCTTAGGAGCCTTGGGTGTCTGCTAAGTTCACAGTGATTGGAGTGTCATAGTTACCCTGAGTGACATGCTCATGTTACCATTTTACTGAGGGAGAACTACAGAAGAGGGAAAAAAAGCCCTAAATTTGGATTGTTCTTTGTAAATGCAACTTCTGTTTATTTGTGAGCCTTACCAAAAGTGAGGTGGTCCTGCACAAGAGAGGATATTGAGGGTTTTGTCCTCAGGCGAGGCCTCCTCAGCATAACGCTGGCATGTGCAGATTGCTTCATGTGCCTGCTTTGTACAGAAGCAAGAGGAGAGTCCACAGCGTTTCCCGTGAGCGAGGTGGGTTTTCTCCCAGTTGCAAATTGAAAGCTGCATAACTTGAGCCCAGGCCTGTTCGGGGTTACCCGGTGCGATGGTACAGCCAGCAGTTAGGAAGGGAGTGTTTCAGTGGCCAGTGTGGTGTGAGGGAGGAAGGAAGGAAACACTTTCTCCTCAGTCATCCCAGAGTGTTGTCCGTGCTGTGGTACACACTGTCACTCATAGGCAGTGTGACAGAAGCGAAGGGACTTGAGCGTGCCCTGCAGAGCAAGGGTGAGGTAAGTGAGTGAAGAGAACACCCATCTTGGGCTTGGCCTGTGCATCCATGGTGGGCTGTGTCTCCAGGGCAGCCAACAGCTGAACAGTCAATTCTAGTGGCTAAGACTGAATGCTTCAGGTGGGCCTTGAAGAGCGAAAGCACTAGCTTCCCCTCTCAATTTACCTATAGACCCTCATCCTATAAAAATGGTCTCTAGTAGGTGTTGCAGAGCAGTCTTGTTCAACACAGCTTAATTCAATAACTGCAGGACGTACATACAGCATTGATCCCTGTGTGCAGTGTTAGTTGATATCTGCTGAGCTATCTTCCAATCCAGAATTTTCTTTTTTTAGCACTGCTGAGTCTTTTTGAGACGATTTCCAGCAAGGCCACATGTGCTGGTTTTTCACGTGGGGGTGAAAAACCAGTTTCTAGGTGTAGGCTGTTGTCGTAGCAGCAGAAAGTTGGACTGCTGAAAAACAGATGCATCTCTTAGTTAAACTTAATTCAGTGCCAGGGAAGCTGGAGGACATTTGATGGGGTGGCAAGTGTGAGATGATTTGAGGATATGGGTGAAATGCTGTGGGCTGTGTTCTCGGTTGTCTGATCCCTTTAGGTTTGAATTCATACTCTTCTTTTGAAAGGCTGCACTCGCAAGACCAGAATCATCGATGTTGTGTACAACGCTTCCAACAATGAGCTGGTGCGGACAAAGACCCTGGTGAAGAACTGCATCGTTCTCGTTGACAGCACCCCGTACCGGCAGTGGTATGAAGCCCACTATGCTTTGCCCCTCGGACGCAAGAAGGGGGCCAAACTGGTACGTGTGGGGTTGTCACTGTTATTTCAATTCCTTGCAGAGTGGAGTCTGCCCTGCGGGAGGCAGTCAGCCACGGGGAGCAGGCAGTGCCTGCCAGAGGAGGGTTGAGTACCCATCAGTGGTGACATGGGTTGTCTGGGCTGCGCTCCTGTTGGCTCCCGGGATGAGTCTGGCTCTGTTAGTGGAGTGCCCTGAGGCATTGCACCCGATTGTGCACAAGGACCTGCCTGCTGATTTCTTTGGTCTTCTAATGATGATACCTTTGTCCAGTTCTGCTACTGAATGGAGAGCGATGACACGTTATGATGCTGAGGAAGACTTTGCAGCTCAGGCCCTTGTGCTGGGGAATGACTTCCTTTGATGAGAACCTTGTGGATTGCCTTTTTTGTTTCATATCTAGACCTTAGACTGCTAGAAGGTATTTGAACCTCTGTGTGTAGTTTAAGGTTGTCCCCGTGCATTAAAACCAAAGCTCTTTGAGCTGAGCACTGCAGTTCAGAAGTGCAGGGAGAGCTTGTAGCCTGTTTGCCAGGACTTGTACCGCACCCAGGTGCTCATTATGTCTGGAGGGAGAAGGAGTACTCACCTTTTTGGAGGAGGATTAATTCAACGAGGAAACCTTTGCAGTTTCATTTGTCTAAGAGCGCCCTCTCCCAGGGCGCTGTGCTTTGTTGTCAGCAGTGACTCTAGTTTGCAGTGCTGTGCTTCTCGGCTTCACAAGGGAAACAGTGCCTGGTTCTGTGAGGTTGAATTACGGAAGGTATGACTTGGGAAACACAGCTCAGTGCAGAGAATACAAGCATCCCCTTGATGTTCGTGTAGACCACCTGCGTTAGCAGAAGGTCACCATGTGTTTAACCTTGTCTTTACTTATGGTCTTGTTTCTAGACTCCTGAAGAGGAGGAAATCCTGAACAAGAAGCGTTCAAAGAAGATCCAGAAGAAATACGATGAGCGAAAGAAGAATGCCAAGATAGCAAGTATTCTCGAGGAGCAGTTCCAGCAAGGAAAGCTACTTGGTGAGTCCCTGGAAGCATTGACGTGAGTGGGGATAAGGGAGTCAGGATGCAAACAGGGTGCTAGAACTGATCTTGTTCTTGGTCTTGGGATCATTTGAAGTTCTGCTTGCTGTGATAAAGCCAACTACAGGGCGGTGTTCTCCATATCTGCAGGGTTGTAAATATAACTTCTTTTATCTCTGGAGTTACCCCACTTTGGGCAGGAAGGGGAAATCTATTTCTGGAGCTTGAATTGGTACATGTCCCAGCCAGGATCCTGGAATTGATCATTCCCAGTTGGCCTTTGACAAAAACAATGGGGCTCAAGACTTAAAAAAAATTATGAGTGAAGGCCTGTGGGCTCCACTGTGTGTCAGAAAAATGTCCTACAAACGTGCAACAGCTGTGGCCAGTTTGAAGTTGTGGGGAGTAGTTCAGTGTTCTGAAGTCTTCTGGTGATGAGACCTTTGTCCAGTTCTGCTACTGAATTTGAGCGATGACAGTTTGGAGATCTGAAGAGGACTTCATTAAGGGACTCAGTCCAGCAGAGCAGGTGACAGTGTGTGGTGCCTTAGGGGAGGTACTGAAGCCGGTGTGCTGGTGTGTCTTACTGTGCTGGTGTGTCTGTTGTATCTGTCACTGGTACCTTGCTCCTGTGTACTCCTGCAGAGAGGCTGCCTGCCTTGTTTATTTCACTTTGTTTATATATTGGGGTGGTGAATTATTAAACGTTTTTAACTGGATGACTTCTCCTTGCAGCCTGCATTGCCTCCAGACCTGGACAGTGTGGCCGAGCCGATGGCTATGTGTTGGAAGGCAAGGAATTGGAGTTCTACCTGAGGAAGATCAAGGCCAGAAAAGGCAAATGAGTAAAAACTATTCTGCTGAGAGCACGAATAAAACCCAGAGTCGTCTACCGTGAAGGGGTTGTGTGCTCATTTGTGTGGGGGGAGTGGAGGGGACTTATGCAGCTCCTCCTGCCTGTAAAATGTGAAGGAAGAAGGATCCCTCCTGGAATCCCTGAGCGCTTTTGTGTCTTCAGGCAAGCTCTGACCCTGCATGCTCTCAAAGCATCTCCCTGGGTTCTAGGACAGTGACCTAGTGGACCAAGTAGGGTGGAAAAGAGTTCTCAGATTTGGCTCAAGCGGGGAATTTCTAGTACTGGAAACTTGTGAGCAGGAGGAAGGTGCAAATATCTGCTCCAGTTAAGATTTCTGGCTTTGAAGATGCTGCTGGGGCCTGGGTTGGGCACGTCCCCCCTTTTCCTATGGTGCACTACATTGGGGTCTCAGAGTGAGGTCAGTGAGGGGAGGGGTCTCCTACACCTCCAGCCTCTGCTGCTGGTACCTCCTGCTCTGCTTTCCGGATGACATGTCCTCTGATTCGGGCCAGCAGGCCCTTCTGCCATTGCTTGGTGTTATCTGCCTGTTCTGTATGATTGTCCTCGGGGTCTGGTTATCTCTTAACCAAATTTGGCTGCACTGGTCGTTGACCAGCTGGTCTTTCCCTGACCTCCTTGGTATCATTCCAGTGCGAGAGAAATTCCTTCTAGCAGAAGGGCTGGGCTCTCATCATGGTCTGTCCCTTTCGAAAGCTGGGTACAAGCTCCAGCTTTCTGCCCTGTCACCTGTGGGATTGGAAAGCTGCAGTGAACGGAAGCTTTTCTGCATGCTTTGAGGCATGCAACGTCATTCCTTGGGGCTGCTGTCTTCAGAGAAAGTCAGTGTGGTGGATCTCTGCATCTAGTTGCCAAATGCTCTGTGCAGGTATTGGAGTGAGGTTCAGAGCCCACCTTAAGGGCTGGTCCCAGGGCTGTGGGAGACCCAGACTCGCACATCTCATGGAGTTGTACAATGTGTTGGGTTGGAAGGGAACCTTTAAAGGTCTTCTAGTCCAACCCTCCTGCAGTTAGCAGGGACATCTTTAACAACATCAGATTTGAGCCAGACCTTGAATGTCTCTGGGGATGGGCTTCCACCACCTCTCTAGGCAACTGTTTCCAGTGTCGCCACCCTGGTTGTGAAGAACTTCCTCCAAATGCCTGATCTAAACCTACACTGCTCTAGTTTAAAACGATTGCCCCCTTGGTCCTATCAGGACATGCCCTTATGAACAGTCGTTTCCCATCTCTCCTGCAGGCCCCCTTCAGGTACTAGAAGGCAGCTAAAAGGTCTCCCCAGAGCCTTCTCCAGATTAAATAACCCCCAGCTCCCTCAGCCTGTCCTCATAGGAGAGGTGCTCCAAACTTCTGATCATCCTTATGGCTCTCACTGGATCTGTTCCAACAGGTCCATGTCCTTGTGCTGAGGGCTCCAGAGCTGGACACAGTACTCTAGGTGGGGGTCTCGCCAGAGCGGATTAGAGGGGAAGAAACACCTCTTGATCTGCTGGGTGTGCTTCTTTTCATGTGTCCCAGGATGTAGTTGGCCTCCTGGGCTTAAGTGCACATTTTTGGTGCATGTCCAGCTTTTCATCCACCTGTATCCCTAGTCCCTTTCCACAGGGCTCCTTTCACATCAATCCCCCAGCCTGTACTGATAATGAGGATTGTCCTGACATAGGGGCAGGACCTTGCACTTGGCCTTGTTGAACTTCACAAGGTTTGCATGGTCCTGCCTCTCTAGCCTGTCCAGATCCCTCTGGATGGCATCCTGTCCCTCTGGCATGTCGACCACAAGCCGTGCCAGGCAAGTGGACACACCGCATACTTCACCCCTCTCATGGATTTGTTATTTGTTGCTGTGGGTACTCTGGTGCCGGGCAGAATTCCTGCAGCCCCCCAGCTTCTCAGCTCTGAAGGGCATGGTCTGAGATCGTCTTGCCCCAAGGAGGGCTGTGGCAAGACCCATGTCTCTAGAGTCCTAATGCAGACCACCTGCCCCACCAGTAACTTGTTCTTGGTATTTTTAAGTTCTTCCTGTGACTCTGGCTGCTGGGTGGCAGCAGGAGGTGCTGACGGTCCCAGGTGCCCTGGGCAGTGTAGGTTCCTCCTGACTTGCTGGCAGGGAGCTGAGGATGGATCTGTGCCACAGAAGGGGTGCTCCAACCACGTCAGATGACAGTACCTTTTACCTGGCTGGCCGTGGCAGCACGGTTGTGCTGTGGTGGGTGTGGGTCGGTGCTGCCACGGCCAGCTGGATGCCACTAGCCATGTTCCTGGAGTGCCTGCCAGCGGGACCTGGGCTGGGTTGATGTTTGCACAAGCACATTCCTTCTCCATAGTGATCTGGGGTAAACTTTCCCTGCTCTCCAGTAAACGCCTTGCTTTCCACAGGTGGGGTGGAAGCGATAAAGGGCGCTTGGGAGGGATGTGTCATGGCTCCTTCCTCTTGACTGCAGTTCTTCTCACCCTCCACAGAGCGCAAATGGGATTCACAGGGTGTTTCTGGGGAACTTTATACAGAGACAAACCGAACAAGTGATGGAGCGAGTGTCAGCTTGGTGTCAGAGCAGGAGCTGTAAAACTTGGCCCTTGATGAGCAGGGCTGTGGGCTAATTCATCAAGGTGCGCTGCTCATGAAGTTCTTACCCTGAAAAATGCAGCTGCCAAGGGCAGCAGCCCATGGGAAGGAAGGTGGCACCTATTGCCCACCGCAGCCACGCTGTAGGTGTGATGGGAACGGGACGGTGGCAGGCGGCCAGGGGTGTGTGGTACCCGGCTCCCACGGTGGCACAGGCTGTGGGACCTCAAGTGGCACGGCCGCAGGGCGTGTGGTTTCTGGTCTGGCCTTGGCGTAGCCCCGTGGGACGTACCTGCCACATGCCGAGCCTGGGAGAGGTGGGGAAGGGCTGTGGGTCAAGCACAGCTTCAGTCTGGCCAGCTTTAGGAGGTGCCAAAGACTGGTCTGAGGACCTTTACCTGCTTCTTGCTCGGGTCACAGGGCTGACTTTCCAAAAAAAAAAAAAATCTATTTTTCATATGATAAGCAGCCAGTGGCATTCTCCAGGTTCAGCCTGGAGAAGAGAAGGCTCCAGGGAGAACTTAGAGCAGCTTTTCAGTATCTGAAGGGAGCTGCAGGAGAGCTGGAGAGGGACTCTTTGTCAGGAAGTGCAGTGATAGGACAAGGGGTAATGTTTTTAAATTGGAAGAGGGGAGATTTAGATGAGATACTAGGAATAAAATCTTTCCTGTGAGGGTGGTGAGACGCTGGCACAGGTTGCCCAGAGAAGCTGTGGATGCACCATCCCTGGAAGTGTTCAAGGCCAGGCTGGATGGGGCTTTGAGCAACCTGCTCTGGTGGGAGGTGTCCCTGCCCATGGCGGGGGGGTTGGAACTGGATGATCTCTAAGGTCCCTTCCAACTCTGACCATTCTGTGATTCTACAACCCAAGTAAGGTCACGCGTCACCCTGAGTGCAGCTCCTTGCTGTTGAGTGGTGCTCTCAGCTCCACGTGGAAGTAGCTCTGGGGTGTTTTCATGGGACACGCTCCAACCCAGAAAATGACCTCGTGGTTACGCTTTAACAGGCCCAGCAGCAGCCAGGAGGGCAGCGGAGGAGGAGCAGGGCTGGCTTGCTGGGGACAGAAAGGACCTTTAAAGGAAAGGTGGCTTTGGGAAAGGGGGGCTTGCAGGAAAGGGAATATTTTAACAGCTCTGGTAATACTCTCAGGGGAAACGTGTGTGCTTGAGTGCAGCATTCCTTCTATGGAGGCTAAAAGCATCTTCTGGGTAGCTTTTTTTTTCTTTTCTGGTTGGTCTAACACCCCACAACTGTCACTGGTGTCAGTCCATGGGACTGTGCCCTTCTTGCCCCAGGAGTATGTGGATACTCCTTGGCAAAATCCAAATTCACCTGTTTTTTGGGTAACTGGTGTCCTTGCTGCCTCACTGCTGGGGATGATTTGCACCAAGAAGGAAGAGCCTCAAAGCCAAAGTTAACAATGGCTTTATTAATATTGAGGGAACATCTCCATCATGGTGTTGGTTTTCTGCAAGATTAATGCCCTGATCCCGTCCCTTGCTTGGGGCATGGGCCATGGGAGCAGGGAGTGAGCCTGACCAACTGCAAGTCAGCGGCAACATCAGAACAACGGACTGAATCCTGCAGTTTCGGGGCTAACAGCTAGTGTTGAAGGCTGCCTGCCCAATCCCAAACCCACCAGGGGACACATCAACCTGGGGACACATCATGGCTCGGGACTGGGTGGTGAAAACCCTGTCAATGTCCTGCTTCTGGATGGTTGGGGGGTTTGAGTGGAGGTGTCTGAGGACAGGGAGCATCATGGCTGGCAGCAGCAGTGCCCTGGGATGGAGACAGCTATTCTGCCCCCAAGAATGGGTTGCTTTTGGGGCAGCCTCAGTGGTCCCAGGCCTCCATCTGGTCAGCCCTGATGCTGTCACTGGGTGGTGCCTTCACCTGGATCAGTGGCAGCACCTTCCACATTTCGGAGGCCTCTGACAGCAGCTGAGCAGGGGCATCTGGATGCGTGGCATGCTTGGTGAAGCCTCTGCTGGCTGGCTCTGCTCCATGTCTTCACAGATGCTGGGGGAGCACAGGGAGGTGATGGGGACATCCTCTACAGAGATACCCCAGCACCACTCATCACCTCCATCCCAGTGCATCTGCAAGCAGGGAGCAGCTCTGGAGCAGCACGTCCCTCCACCAGCAGCTCATCCATCGCCCAGCACAGCCCCCAAGCCCCACAGGGGCTGGGCAACGTACTCCCAGGGGGGACTTGCTGTTTGCTCACAGTAATTGGGCCCACAGGGGAATGAGCCTGCTTGTGCTGCTGTTGCCCTGAAGCACCCACCCTCTTCTTCTCCAGCCCCAGGTCTGTACTGTGCACTCACTGCATGTCAAAGGCGGAGCTCATGTACAAGGGCTTCAGGGTCTCAGCAGCTGTGGCCGTGGTGCAGAGGGGCTGAGCTGTGGACTCATTCCAGTATTTGTCCTTCACTGCTGGGCGCAAGTTCTGGTAGATGTCATCCACGGAGATCAGAGACACCTGAGCATGGCAAAGACAGGGGACAGAGGTGACTTCTGAATGATTTCCTCAGAGGAGAAGGACTAAGCCGTGGTGCCCAGCTGCTGAGTGTCCCTTGGGTTAGTGACCCTGCCGTGGGGAGCAGGCACACAGAGGGACAGGGATGGAGGGACAAGGTGCAGCTGTGCTTCTTTGCATGGGAATCTATTTTGGACAAGAACCTGTGTGGCCAGAAGCAGGACTGGAGGATGGCAGGGCACAGGTCCCACTGCCAGGGGACAGTGATGTACCCATTGCAGCAGCTCCACACAACCTCGCCCTGGGGCAGGACCTACCTGCAGGTTCCTGTCTACCAGCTTGTTGGTCTTAAAGTCATCATCATCTTCTCCAAAGGGGTTAATGATCTGTTCTGCAACCTGAGGAGGGAGAGGACCAGGGGAACAGGGGCAGGGACACCTTCCCACAGAGTTCTCCATCCCTCAGCCTAACCGTAGGGCAAATGAAACATGCAGACTTAGAGCTCCATGGTGCCCCATTATGATGGCTGGGCTCAGAGGACCTGTCCCCAGGGGCAGCTAACCATGATATCGTTGATGCCATGCCTGGGGCCAGCTAGATCTGCAGTCCAGGAGGATGCTCAGGGCCACCTGACCACCCCGGCCCATAGAGTAAAGCTTAGATGTGTAGCCACATCTCGCCTTCAGCCAGCCAGCGTAGAAGAAGAACTGGATGAGGGTGGGGAAGGGGATGTACGTGTCCAGGTTCTGGGGAAAGATCCATGCCTAGGACAAACGACATGGGGATGAGGTCCATGGAGCAGTTACGGTATTGAGCCACCTTAGCATAGAGGTGCTTCTCCTCAGTCAGCAGCCGCCTGCGGTGGACACACAGCATAGTCAGGGACATGCAGCAGGGCCAGGGACAAGCAGAGAGGTCATGGGCAAGTAGTGGGGCTGGGGCACTGCCTCAGACCTCCACAAAAAGCCATTACCTGACTCCCCTTCTCCTTGTTCTCCCCTGCCCACTCGAACCCTCCCTTCCTGCAGGGACCCCAGTCCATGACCAATGGGACATGTCTGCACGTCCCAGCAGGTCGGCAGGGAGGGATACAACTGGACCCTGCTCACTAGTAGGCAAGGCTGAGCACGGCAAACAGCACCATGAAGACAACGAACTCCTCACACAGCAGCTTGTAGATGCTACCTTTCCAGCAGGAGAGCAGCTTGGAGAAACCTCCAAAACAGGAGTTGGCAACTTTCAGCATGTAGGAGATGGTCATTGCGGCTCAATCCCACACCTCAGCAGAAGAATCCTTCTCTCACTGGCTGCTGGCTAAACTGGGGAATTGGGTCTCCTGCTGTCCAGGCTGCAGGAGCTGGGGATGCACACTCTCTCCCACGCCAAGAACTACGTCCCATCAGCAGGATCACCCACACAGCTGTCCTGCCCTTACCACAATCACTTGCCTGTAACCCTCCTGTCCTACCAGTGCCTCTGCCACCTAAATACCCCCTCATGCCTGGCCAAGCCCTCCCCATGATGGATTGGGGCTGTCAGAGACAGGGAACAGGGAACTCTGTGTTGGTCACACTCCCCTGCCACCGACCACGGCCAGAGATTTCAGTCATGGCTGTGGGTGCAGGGCTGGGCAGGACACAGTGGGGCCCTTTGCGTTATTCCCCTCTGCAGCCATAGCAGCTGAATTGATGCTCCATGAGAAGGAGGGGAAAGGAAGGTTGTATCACTCTGGGCAGCCCTGGGAATGAGACTCCGGGGTGTATAGACAAAACCGGCACCCAGGGAGGACAGTGGGGTATTTCTGGAGCACGGGTGAAAAATGAGCCTGTCGCTGCCCAAGCCCTTGCTGCCAGCAATAGCCAGCGCCTGTGGCCGTGGGCCAGGCTGCAGCCCCTGGGGACAGCTGGCTGACCCCTGCCTGTCCCACCTCGGCACTGTGGCAGCTCCTGGTCCCTCCACATTCCCGAGGGGAAACTGGAGATAGCATGAGCTGGGGCACGCCAGGATGCCCTGGCTGCGGTACCTGGCAGGGACTGATGGAGGCATTTTAAAGGCTGGCACCGGGCCACTTTCCCAGGCCCTAGTAGGGACCAGGAAGGGAAAAATGCCAGTGGGACATAAACCAGTGGGAAACATCCATGAGTGACAGTGAGACACGCAGGGAAATCATCCCGTCCTTGTCTCCGGCTCATGCTGGGGCTGAGCAGTGCTGGGGCCCATGGCTTGTCCCACAGTGGGCTGCCAGAGACCAAGCCGTGCTCTGCCGGAAACACAGCTTCCTCTGCCGTCCGGAGCTCCGCGTCCTGCCCTGCCTGGCTCCCTCCCTTCCTGCCCGGGCAGAGTGCCCAGCCCAGGCCCGGGACGGCTCCAGTGAAGAGTGGGGCAGTCACAGGGGCTTCCAGCTTGGAAAATGTCTCCCTGGGCAGGGGGGACAGGGCTGAAGGGTTCCTTCCTCCACTCATCCCTAGAGAAGGATGGGTGAGACTCACTGGGAGGTGCCTGTGCAAGGGAGTGATTTACAGCACCCCCAGCCTTTGTCCCGTTCCCTGGAGCCCCACAAGTCCCTGCCCTGGCCAGGAAATACGGCATTTAGAGCAGGCTGACACCTTCCCTGGCTGGGCTGTAAATCGCAGAGCAAGGCAGAGGCTTCTCTCACCCCCAGCCAGTAATCGGCTCTGCTCTGCCAGGCCAGCAAAGCTGCTCCAGGGCTGCTGCATGAGACCCATATTGGGGTATCACCCAGGGCATCAGAGGGGAGATGGGGTAGAACCAAAGTCTCCCATCCCCCCAGTCCCCCATGTCCCATCAGTGGGCTCCCCACTACCCCAGATCACACAGACACAGGGATGGAGCCGCACTTTCAGGAGTAAAATGATTTATTTCTTATTGAGAGCTGGATCCTACAGGGCTTGGCAGCATGTTGGGCAGGGGAAGCTGCAAGGGGCCCCTCCAGTGCCTCCCTGTGTGTGTGTGCACCTTGCACACCCTCTCAAACTCACCAGTGTGCAGTCCCCGCACACATGTGTGCACACACACTCGTGCCTGCAGCAGCACACATCCATCGGCTGTTTCAAGCCCCTGTGCCACACAGTGGGACATGGGATGTGGGATGTAAGGCGGGCAGCAGGTAGGGCCACCCCAGGCTCCCTCTGCCAAGCCCAGGGCAATCCATCCACTGGTGACATCCCCCTGCAGACCACGTAGGCAGAGCCAGCCCTGTTTCATGTCCTCATACTCAGTCCTCTGTGGGCTGGGGAGCAGCAGGTCCATGCTCCAGCAAGGATGGCCACCCCAGTCAGTGGGTCTGGCAGGCACAGTATTGTCACCTGGTCCCACAAAACAGACCCCGCTTCCTTTCTATGTTCTTCCTCAGGCACTGTCAGCCCTTGTATCTCCAAACACCGCCAACCTGTGGCAGGGTCCCCAGTTCCCAAAGCCCCCTTGCACCCCCTGCCCAGCTGCAGCACATGGCAAGCGAGGTTTGCACATGGTAGTGCAGGGGAAGGGGTGGGAATTTGGGGTTGCAGCTCTGCAAACAGCCATTGTAAGCCAAGGCAGGACAGCTTGTGCCTCTCCTGCTTTGCTGGTTTTCACTACTGCCCAGCCCCTGCCATCCTCCTGGCGTGTCCCAGACACAGCCCGAATCCTGGCATCAGTGAAGGTCGATGTTCTCATACTCCAGATTGTCCGAGTCCTCCAGCTCTATGCCGGGTACCAGGTTGTAATAGTTGGTTGACTGACTCATGTAGATCTTCTCCCGGTCGGCAGAGTCCTTCAGGACTTCACTCACACTGACGGCGTCCACCTCTGGCTCGCTGCCCCCCAGCTCTTCTGCCCTCAGGGCTGGGGTGTCCTGCTGCCTGCCCAGCCCCGTGCCCTGCTGCCCTTTGAGGGCTGGCACCTGGGAACTGCTGGGGGATCCCACCTGGATCTCCACCTCCTCATAGAGGTCCCTGCTGCTCTCTAGTGGGTCCATGGAGGGCTGGAGCAGGACTTGGGTCCCCAGCAGCCCCTTCTTCTCGGTCGCAAGGGGGGTGGCAGGTAGCTCATAGGGGACATAGTGGTGGGGCTCTGCAGGCACCGGCATGTTGCCTCTCTCTGCTGTGGTTGGGTGGCTCTGGGACCTGCTCTGAATGCTGTAGTTGGTTTTTCTCTTCCGCCTGCAGAAGCACCAGGTGATGCTGGCAAGGATGAGGAGAGGAGGCAGGCAGATGAAGAGAGCGGTGAGGCTGTGTGAGGGGCACAGTTCATCCCGGGGGATGCTGTGAAGGTCCACACCACGGTACTGCTCCGGTGTGTGGCAGATAATCTCAGTGTCCAGGTTGGGCCAACCCTCCAAGTTTCTGAACAAAGTGCAGCTGCAGTCCCAGCTGTTGTTGGAGAGCTGGAGCAGGAGCAGAGACGGCTTCAGGAGGCTGGTAGGAAGGAAGGTCAGGGCATTGAAGGCCAGGTAGATCTCCTGGACGTGGGCCGATGCTTTCAGGAAGGACTTGGGCAGCTCCTGGAGTTGGTTGCTGTCCAGGCGAAGAACCCTCAAATTAGGGGCATCTTCCAGAAAGCCTCCAGGGAGACTTTCCAGTAGATTGTGACTTAAGTGCAAGATCTCCAATGCAGGGGGGGCTCGCAGCACGTTGATGATGGCCGTGATGCTGCAGTGCGAGAGGTAGAGCTCCCGCAGCCCCCGCACCCCTACCAGCATGTCCCAGTCCAGGTGGGTGATGTTGGAGCTGGTGAAGTTGAGGCAGCAGCTCTCGAGGAGCGGAGCCTCCCGGAAAGCCTGGAAGTCCATGGGCTCCGAGCAGTTGCAGCTTTGCGGTGCTGCCGGGTCGAGGGGGAGGCCGGCAGCGAGCAGGAGGCTGCCCCACAGGGACACGGTCCACAGCCCAGCGCCTGCGGGGAGAGCAGAGGGGATTGATGACCCTTCATTCCCGGTTGGAGAACCCCTCTTCTGCCCCTCCTAAGGGAAGGGACCCGCGTCCC